>BLSH010492922.1:1345506-1374013 GCA_018402905.1 Glandirana rugosa | reverse complement strand
CCCCCCCCCCCCCCCCCGCCCTGGTGATGCTGCCATTAAGGCCCTTGTTTAAGAAATTACAATCATGGGGTAAAAATTGTCTGCCAGCCGTGTAGCTGCATTGTCATCCTGTCCCATGAAACCCCGATGAAGTGTACAAGTGTCTGTGCCAAGCCATAGTCCATACTTGTCGCTTTCCAGTGCAAGGATACGCAATTGGTGCTAAATCAAGTGCAAGTATACAGACTGCAGCTCGAAGAGGCTGAAAGTGATCAGCAGCACTGAGATGAAAAAAAATGAAAAAAGAAAAAAAATTATAAAAAATATTATATTTTGAAAAACTGAACAGTGGTAAATTATTCACAATCTGTGCATGGACAGGGGACATTTAGGTTCAGATTTTGTTATTGCAGTGATCTGCTGCCCTCTACTGTCATTATTTGTAATTAGCATTTGCACAATAATTACCACGTACTAGTTGGGTCAGAAACCCAGACTAGAGGACTGAGATGTTTTATACAGGGGAGTTTCTGGGAAGTAGACTCAGAAACGGAGGCACATTTCCTTATACACAGGGGCTGTTGCTGCTGCTGTATTTTCACCCAGACAAGAAGCAGAGATAATTAGGCAAGTATTCCTAAATTCTAATAGGTTAACTGCAGCTGGCCAATGGCTATAGATTTTTTTTAGTGTGTATCTTAATTCTTGTGGCAAACGTACAGTATCTATGTCCTATTGTTATTTTCTCAGAAGCCCAGGACCAGATAACTAGGTCTATGCTGCAGTATGTGTGTAGTGGTCACCTTGTTGTATGTTTTTAGGTGAACCTGCTTATTGCAATTGAGTGTATATGCAGCTCCTGTTATTGTAGTTAACCCTGACCCTTCTGCTCTGGGATTCTGTGCCTAGTTATAGTTTAGGGCTCGATAACCAACTTACGCTAGAGCCAGAATAGGCATGCAATGATCACTTTTTGTAGTTAGGCAGATAAGACTCTACTAGGGCCGAATGTAGAGTAGCTGACTCTGACTCCCAGCGCCATACCACAGTTTCTGTTGGTAAAAAGCTGCGTTCCAGGCTGGTTGGACAATGGCTGGACATTTTCTACACCACAGCAGTTCTTTTCTTCAGGTCTATGACACCAAGATAAATGCTGCATCATGATCATCTTCAAGGGCCTTCAACTGGACTTTGCTGTAACATTCCTCTGCAGCTATCTTTATTTATAGTTACTGTATATATATTGTGGATTTATCTGCATAATTCCACTAGGACTCATGTTGGGCTTTTTGCCGATATTGTCTGTTTGTACAATCTATTGCCTGTTTGTGATCTATCTGATATTATTAATCTTTTATATACAGCTCATATTATTTCTGTACTGGTGTGCATCAATATACTTATGATTAATGTTATATGTTGGTTGCAGTAGTTCCTCTGCTCCAATTACTTTGATTAGATTACTGGTTCATTTCCCAGAAACAGAATCCCCATTGTTCTCAGAGGCCTTGTCATGGATGGAAGCACTGCCAACGTTATTATCAAACCCACTCTTCCAATTAACAAAGCATCTGGTTATCCTACTTACCTCCAGGTTTAGCACAAAAGCCTGCAGGGAGGACCCTTACATATACCCAGTGAGGTGGGTGAAACAACTCCTCCTACATACAGTAAGTTTATCTACAGTCTTCTCTTTTCTACAGCCATTCAAAGTACTGCATTTTTTCAGCGTGTCTGAGCTTTCATAAAGCAGGAGGTGTGGAGCTGAAATTACACTCTGATAGCTCAGTGAGCAGAGCTGATAGCTGGTTGGAAGGGAAGGGACACACCGCCCCCTTTATACGGCACACAGGGACAGAGCTGAGGCTGTCAATCACAAGCTTTGGGCTGGAGCTCCCTCCCCTGACATCTTTTTATGTCTTGGTGTAAGAAGCAACTTATGCACATGGAGAGAAATGATGCAGCAGACAGAAATGACACTTAGTGCTCTGGATTGAGACAAGTACACACTATAGAGGGATATGATTTGTTCATATTTTATGTTAGAAATTTATAACCACTTTAAGCTTTCATATTAGGATTTGGTTTAAAATGATATTATGATTACATTATTACTATTAAGATACACTATATTACCAAAAGTATTGGAACACCTGCCTTTACATGCACATGAACTTTAACCACTTCAGCCCCAGAAGGATTTCACACTTTAGGACCAGAGCACTTTTTGCAATTCGGCACTGCGTCGCTTTGACTGACAATTGCGTGGTCATGCGATGTTGTAGCCAAACGAAATTTACGTCCTTTTTTCCCACAAATAGAGCTTTCTTTTGGTGTTATTTGGTCACCTCTGCATCATTTCTGATCCCCGCTATAAACAAAAAAAGAGGAACAATTTTGCAAAAGAAAAAACAATTTTTCTCAATTTTTGCTAAAATACAAATCCAAAAAAATATATAAAAAACCTTTTTTTTTCATCAGTTTTGGCTGATTTATATTCTTCCTAATATTTTTGGTAAAAAAATCGGCGTTTATTGGTTGGTTTGCGCAAACGTTTCCGTGTTTATGAATGATGAGAATTCATTTTGGGGTTTTTATTCTTTTTTTTTATTTTTTACTAGTAATGGCGGCGATCTGCAATTTTTTGCAGTACTGCGATATTGTGGCGGACATGTCTGACCATTTTGGGACCATTGACATTTATACAGCGATCAGTGTTATGAAAATGCCCTGATTACTGTGTAAATGCCATTGGCAGTGAAGGGGTTAACCTGGAGGGGGCGCTCTAAGGGTTAACTGTGTTCCCTAGGCGTGTTCTAACTGTATAGGGGTTGGACTGGCAGGGGAAGGGGAGTGATCACAGCTTCCATATACAGGAAGGCTGTGATCACAGCCCTTCCCCCTCTATGAGAACGGAGATCCGTGTTTGCATACACAGACCTCCGTTCTCTCACTGCGGGGGGGCCATCGCGGGTAGCCGGCGGTGATCAAGTCCGCCCTACCCGCTCCCTGCCCCCCCAACACAGTGAGCGCGCCTCAGGCGGCGCGCGCACGCTCACAATACTCGTTATCGCGGCCGCCGTCCTGTGACGGCGTTTCGCGATAACGAACCATCTTGCCACCGTCACGCTGCAGCGGGCAGTCGGCAAGTGGTTAATGGCATCCCATTCTTAGTCCATAGAGTTCAATATTGAGTTGGCCCACCCTTTGCAGATATAACAGCTTCAACTCTTCTGGGAAGGCTGTCCACAAGGTTTAGGGAATGTTTGACCATTCTTCCAGAAGCGCATTTGTGAGATCAGGCACTGATGTGGATGATAAGGCCTGGCTCACAGTCTCCGCTCTCATTCTTTCCAAAGGTGTTCTATTTGGTTGAGATCAGGACTCTGTGCAGGCCAGTTTAGTTGCTTCACTCCAAACTCGCTCAGTCATGTCTTTTTTTTTTTTTCCAAAAGTATTTTATTGAGAACATGTTAAGAAAATACATACATGTCAAGAGAAGGTGTGTTACATTTTCAGCTTTTCTTTTGTACAGAAAAAACATAACATGACTTCTGCATACGTATGAAGTTTCAACCTTATATAGAACATTGAATAACATCTGTTCGTATTATAGTTCCACATATATTGAACTTTATTTTGTTATTTGTTAGAGAATCCTAGCGTTTGTGTCTTGAGTATGGAGAATACCAGGGGGATGATTCGTGTTTTCATGGTTTAAGGTGCTCTGCCTTTCCCGGGTCCCCCCACGGCGCCTCCAGACCGCCCGACCACCCCCGCCGGGGGACAGGAGGTCGGGCGGGGGCGCCGCGGAGGGGCCTGTCGGGATGATCCATAAGACCCCTTTGGGTAATATTATTCTTGGTCTCAGTGGTGGTCAACTGCGTTTGCGAATCACTTATTATCTTGGGGAGACGGTGTCTGGTTAAGTATTGGCTGCGTAGGGTAAGGGACTTCTCCTTTTTGTGTGTGTACTTTGAGGTGACATGGGGATCATCTCATACACGTGTCTTCAGGTATTTGTCATTATATATTAGGTGAGATTGTGTTTGCCTTTACGGGGTTGCTGTGAGTGTGGAGTATTCCGTTGATGTTTTGAAATGCTGCCAGCAGGCCCAAATGGTTTGGAATTTGTGTGAGGTGTCGTTTGTTTGGTGAATTTCAGTCATGTCTTTATTGGCCTTGTTTGCACACTGGTGTGCAGCCATGTTGAAACAGGAAGGGGTCATCCCCAAACTGTTCCCACAAATTTGGGATCATGAAATTGTCCAAAATGTCTTGGTATGCTGATGCCTTAAGACACAGGTGTCAAACACAAGGCCCGGGGGCCGAATCCGGCCCTCCAGGTCATTTCATGTGGCCCTCACACCTCTCCTGCAGCTGCAGCACTCCCCTCATCTCCACCACCCCTGTCTCAGCAGTCTGTCTCTCTGTGCAGCTGCAGCACCCCCTCATCTTCACCTCCCCTGGTCTCAGCATTCAGAAGACTCCAGCTCTCCTCTGGTCCTCCTCCAGACCCTGCACTTTCTAATTCTCAGCTCTGCCCCCACTGTGATGTAAGGAAGGGTGGGGGACCCTTGACTTCTGATGGTGGGGGGAGCTCTTGGCATCTAGTCTTAGATATACAACCGGCCCTTTCAGGGCGACCATAATGCTGATACGGCCCATGATGAAATCAAGTTTGACACCTCTGCCTTAAGAGTTCCCTTCACTGGAACTAAGGAGCCAGGTCCAACCCCTAAAAAACAACCCCACACCATAATCCCCCCTCCACCCAATGATTTGGACCAGTGCACAAAGCAGCTGGTCACTACTGTGACCTGTAGTGGTGTAATGGGTGGCAGATGGAACCACAGATCACAGAGGGGGACCAGGCATCCAACACACGTCAGTGTAGGGATGCTACAGATACTTCAGCCATCAAAGCTCTGCAACAGAGAAAGGAACCCCGGACTGGATGGAAGAACAAAGTAAATATGAACCCTTTTCTTTCCAGGCAGCCATTTTAAAAAACATACTTATCTAGCAACAGAGGCACCTTAGAAGCTAGCAGAATACATCTTCATCCAGGGAATAAGAAAGAATATCTGTAAGTAATTTTGTCAGTATAATTCTACCACAGCCTATTTTTTGTTATTCAGATCATATTCCTAACTTGTTTGCAAAATAATAAATATTCTTGAAGTTCCTGTACGAAACAGAGTGATCTGTACTCCGGCGGTATAATGCGTGTGAGCACGGAGCTGATTTATGTTACACCATGCTTGGAAGAAAAAAAATCACTCATCAAGTTTAACACACAAACATTTCCTTTCCCTTTTTATTTAGTGGCAGCCTGTAAGAATTACATAGCTTTTTAGGGGTTTGCTTGCCTGAATAATGCATGGATCCCTGTGCACTCTGAATAATGAGACTTCCTCTTTTTGTCAACTCTGGTATCTTCAACCGTAAGGTTGGAGGTCATGGACCCTAGAGAAAAAAAAAAGCCCCAGCCTGGACAAAGCCAGAAAGCAAAAAAAAAAAGAAGAGAGCGTATCCTACAGAAAGCTTAGCCTCCCATTCATTACCACAGAAACCAGCTATGTTTCTCAGGCCAATTACAGATTGGGGCCAAAGGACAAGCCAATAGGAGTCCAACATAAATGGAGACTAACAATACCTTTTATTTTAGAGCTGATGGTGTCTGGTTCCAGACCAAGACTTCTGTTTGAACTGAGTAGTTGTTATGGAAACAATGAATATGTATAGTGACATGGTAACTACATTTCCTAGATAATGCTCAGATTATTTACCATGATTGACAAGGCTTAGCAAAGTCTGGGTCACAGCTTGGCAATGCCACTTTTTTATATGTTGTCCTTAATTTTCTATGAATGCTAAAAGCTGGGGGTGTTCAGTGATTACCATTCAAGTCTTGCAGAGCTGCTGTTCTGGGTCTGATTGCCATAAGGACAGCTGTTCCGCGGAGTTTGCATGGTCTCCTCTTGCAAGAGGTGCTCTAAAATGTCAAGAAGAGCTCCCAGATATCTCCTCCTTATTACATTTGGGCAGAATTAAAAGTTTTGCAGTTCCATGGCAGCCTCCTTTTGTCCCTCCCTTCCACCATGCAATGGTCTGGCAGCAATAGCAAAATATTGCTGTAATATGCAACATGTACAGTGTCCAATTTTCATTTGGATATTATGTATATAGTACCAATAGACTCCAGACCATAACAGTTGGTGACCAATTGAACTAATTTGTTTTCTGGTACAATAATTTTATTGAAATATAAAACTGAGAACAGTTGTAAAATTCCCACGCAGGGGAAATGAACAATAGACAAAATGTAGGATTTCATGCAAAAACACAGAAAAATGTGCCATAGAGTGTAAACTATCAACCAACAATGACCTTCGGACCGGGGGCCAGGGGTTAGCGCAGAGTACCTGAACCCCAGGACTCAGGGGCTGAGGTGGGTGAGGGAAGTTCCCTTAGGCTGGGAGGCGAAGAACGTTAATTAGAGAGGCCTGAACTGGTCAGGTGCAAGGTTGGAAGATCGTAAGACCACCACAGGGCTTAAACCTTGAGAAACTTAGCACAAGTGTTGCGGAAGATATTGGACATCTTTTCATTGATCATATGGGTCATCAGGATGTTCTTCATCTCTGCAAATGAAGTAGCCAGCCTTTTCCAGGCCCTAGCTATTGCATTCTTGGCTGCAATAAATAGGTAAGTGGCCAGTTTCTGCTGGTTGGTAGGGATGGGCCCGATGTTCGAATAGAATGTAAGTTCAACTCAAAGATCGGGCGTTCGCCCGTCCGCACACTCTATAACATTATGGGGCGTTTGCGGCAAATTCGAGTGCCCCATCATGCAGTGCAAACCCGCAGGGAATGACACCCGCTGATTGGCCAAAGCATGCACATGACCTGCATGCATTGGCCAATCACAGCACGGTCTGCTGTGAGAGACATGATTGGCCAAAGGCAGGGTGCCTTTGGCCAGTCATGGCTCAGGAGTCAGGAGGCAATGTAGTATACATATACAGTGTAGAGTATATACAGTCAGTGCAGCATAGTATATCGATACAGTGTAGCCTACATACAGTCAGTGCAGGCAGTGTAAGAATATATATATATATATATATACAGTATAATATATATATATATTTATATATACGCTACATTCAGTGAAGAATATATATATACAGCGCATTCAGCTGTATATATAGTCTACACTGATTGCAATATATATATATATATATATATATATATATACTAGACTGTATATACAGTATATATATATATATATATATATATATATATACACCGCCTGAAGTGTACTATATACAGTACACCCCCGAATGCAATGTATATATAGTCTACACTCAATGCACAATATATATATATATATATATATATATATATATATATATATCTATATATATATTGTATCTCACAATTTTCTAGCCAGAGGCGCGAACGATACCACAACCAGCTTGTAAGTGTTTGATATGCATATGTATCCCTTTTATTCCATTATTTCTGAGCCAGCTGTAAACAATTTCTTGTATAATATGCTCTTTCCAAATAATGTTGTCATAACTATGTATATTGTTACCATGTGCAATATATATAATGTGATATAGCATCTGTTGTGCTGTATCTATGCTTTGCTTAATTTGCCTTTATACTGTACTACATATGACTTATTACTGATATGTTATATATCTATAGACCATACAGTGCTTCATGTCCCCCGAGGAAGGAATGAACGAATAGTTTCCGAAACATGTTGGGACTCTGTGGCAAACAATTGCTAGCGTGATCGTGCTTTGCTTTTAAGCTCTTTGTACATATGGTATACTACAAACTCTGTATTTTCTACGTACCCTGCTCCATTTAACCACTTCAGCCCCGGAAGGATTTCCAGCTTTAGGACCGGAGCCCTTTTTGCGATTCGGCGCTGCGTCGCTTTAACTGACAATTGCGCGGTCGTGCGACGTTGTACCCAAACGAAATTTGCGTCCTTTTTTTCCCACAAATAGAGCTTTCTTTTGGTGGTATTTGATCACCGCTGCGTCATTTCTGATCGCCGCTATAAACAAAAGAAGAGCGACAATTTTGCAAAAAAAACCCACATTTCTTACTTTTTCCTAAAATACAAATCCAAAAAAAAAATATAAAAAAACATTTTTTTTCACCGTTTTTGGCCGATTTATATTCTTCCTCATATTTGCGATAAAAAAATCGCAATCGGCGTTTATTGATTGGTTTGCGCAAAAGTGGTCGCGTTTACGGATGATGAGAATTCATTTTTGGGGTTTTTAATTTTTTTTTATTTTTTACTAAAAATGGCGGCGATCTGTGATTTTTTGCGGTACTGCGATATTTCAGCGGACATGTAGGAACGTTTTGACACTTTTTTTGGGACCATTGGCATTCATACAGCGATCAGTGCTATAAAAATGCACTGATTACTGTGTAAATGCCATTGGCAGTGAAGGGGTTAACCTGCAGGGGGCGCGCTAAGGGTTAACTATGTTCCCTGGGCGTGTTCTAACTGTGTGGGGGCTTGCCTAGCTGGGGAAGGGAAGTGGTCACAGCCTTCATGTACAGGAAGGCTGTGATCACAGCCCTTCCCCCTCACACAGAGCGGAGGTCCGTGTTTACTTACACGGACCTCCGCTCCTTCACTCCGGGGGGGGGCATCGCGGGTGGCCGGCGGCAATCGAAGCCGCCGCACCCGCTCCCTGGCCCCCCCGAACACAGTGAGCGTGCGCGCGCCTCCGGCGGCGCGCGCGCGCTCACAGTGGCTCTGTATCGCGGCCGCCGTTGTATGACGGCGATTCGCGTTACAGAGCCACTCTGTCGCCGTCAATTGCCGATCAGCCGTCGGCAAGCGGTTAAAGAAAATTGCAACTAATAAAAATCTACATATTTTACTTTATGTTACTCTCATTAGGGGTGCCTTTACCAATAAAGTCCCAGGGGTAATTTTGTTTAACCTTAAAATTTTGTTAAGGATGTGGTAATAGGCGTTTGTCTCCCCCTGACCCAATTTACCATAATTGGGTTGCTGTAACACTCCTAGTGGTTTCTTCTAAATCTCACAAAAGTGAGTACACCCCTCACATTTTTGTAAATATTTTATTATATCTTTTCATGTGAAAACACTGAAGAAATGACACTTTACTACAAGTGTAATGTAAAGTAGTGAGTGTACAGCTTGTATAACAGTGTAAATTTGCTGTCCCCTCAAAATATCTCAACACACAGCCATTAATGTCTAAACCACTGGCAACAAAAGTGAGTACACCCCTAAGTTAAAATGTCCAAATTGGGCCCAATTAGCCATTTTCCCTCCCCAGTGTCATGTGACTCGTTAGTGTAAAGTCACATGACACTGTTAAGGTCTCAGGTGTGAATGGGGAGAAGGTGTGTTAAATTTGGTGTTATCACTCTCACTCTCTCATAATGGTCACTGGAAGTTCAACATGCATTACGTGTAGACTATATATACAGCGCATTCAGTGCAGCCTATATACAGTCAGTGCGGGCAGTGTAAGAATATATATGTACAGTTTGGCATATATATATACAGTATCTCACAAAAGTGAATACGCCCCTCACATTTTTGAAAATATTTTATTATATTTTTTCATGTGACAACACTGAAGAAATTACACTTTGCTACAATGTAAAGTAGTGAGTGTACAGCTTGTATAACAGTGTAAATTTACTGTCCTCTCAAAATAACTCAACACACAGCCATTAATGTCTAAACTGCAGGCAACAAAAGTGAGTACACCCTAAGTGAAAATGTCCAAATTGTCAATATTTTGTGTGGTCACCATTATTTTCCAGCACTACCGTAACCCTCTTGGGCATGGAGTTCACCAGAGCTGCACAGGTTGCCACCGGATTCCTCTTCCACTCCTCCATAATGACATCACGGAGTTGTTGGATGTTAGAGACCTTGCGCTTTTCCACCTTCCGTTTGAGGATGCCCCACAGATGTTCAATAGGGTTTAGGTCTGGAGACATGCTTGGCCAGTCCATCACATTTACCCTCAGCTTCTTTAGCAAGGCAGTGGTCGTCTGGGAGTGTGTTTGGGGTCACTATCATGTTGGAATACTGCCCTGCAGCCCAGTCTCCAAGGGGAGGGGATCATGCTCTGCTTTAGTATGTCACAGTACATATTGGCGTTCATGGTTCCCTCAATAAACTGTAGCTACCCAGTGTCAGCAGCACTCATACAGCCCCAGATCATGACACTCACACCACCATGCTTGACTGTAGGCAAGACACACTTGTCTTAGTACTCCTCACCTGGTTGCCACCACACATGCGTGATACCATCTGAACCAAACTCATCAGACCACAAGACATGGTTCCAGTAATCCATGTCCTTATTCTGCTTGTCTTTAAAAGAGGCCACAGCCATGCAGACCAATTTGATGCAGTGTGTGTGGCGTATGATCTGAGCACTGACAGACTGACCCCCACCCCTTCAACCTCTGCAGCAATGCAGGCAGCACTCATACTATTTTCCAAAGACAACCTTTGGGTATGATGCCGCTGAGCACATGCACTCAACTTTTCGAAAGAGTGAGAGCGATAACACCAAATTTAACACACCTGCTCCCCATTCACACCTAAGACCTTGTAACACTAATGAGTCACATGGCATTGGGGAGTGAAAATGGCCAATTGGGCACAATTTGGACATTTTCACTAACGGGTGTACTCACATTTGTTGCCGGAAATTTAGACATTAATGGCTGTGTGTTGAGTTATTTTGAGGGGACAGCAAATTTACGCTGTTATACAAGCTGTACACTCACTACTTTACATTGTAGCAAAGTGTCATTTCTTCAGTGTAGTCACATGAAAAGATATAATAAAATATTTACAAAAACGTGAGGTGTGTACTCACTTTTGTGAGATACTGTATATATATATATATATTTATACATATATTTATTATGTATACATATATATACAGTGAGAAATAAGATAAGGCATTAATTAAGTGAGGTGCTGCAAAACTGGGAAAACCATCCAAACAAAGTATTTTTAAACGAGAATTGCGCAACACTCTGTGATAAATAAAATCATATATAAATTGTGTACTAATTAATCGGTAAATCAATACAAATCAAAAACATTGAAAATCAAACATCATAATTGTGAAATTACAAAAATTAGTGTGTAAGAACAAACTGAAAAAATTGCTACCACCGCTTAAGGTATAAAACAAATGTCCTTAAATATTAACCAAAAATACAAAGTTCAAAAAGAAAAATGAATTCCAAAAAGAAGAGGGAAGAGACTTCCACCAGGTGTGCGGGATAAAGGAGCATCGGTGTCACCCCACACTCTGATTTGTTCAACTCTTACCAGAGATATCAGTGTACTTGAGTTGTACACAGAGTATCACAGCGCCCAAGAAGCTACGATGTATAAAGGGTAAGGGTGTCACTCCATCCTAAGATGTCCTGTTGGACTCGTAGCCATCATGTAAAGATAATAGACGCCAAATAGTGAAGTATTGCGTGGTAATAGAAAACAACATAGGCCAACTGGCTACTCACATTTGCACAGAAGGATACGCTCAATAATCAAAAAACGCCGGCTCAGAATGTGTGCAGCCCGTGCTATCTCAGTCACGTGGGTCGTGTGCTCGTCAATACGTAGGACCGCCCGACATGTTTCGTCATAAATGACGTTATCAAGTACCCTTGAAGGTTCAGCAATGGGTGCCACGAGTATTTGCAGCCACCAGTTGATTTCAGCAGTCAAATTTCCCTACCCCAGTTGCTGAAACGTAAAAAAAAAAAAATGTGCCAGCCACCCACATGCTCAGCATCTAAATGCTAGCTTGATCAAATTGCTAGCACTACAACTGCTGCCTTTTCAGCTGGTAGACTCTGCCTCCTTTCGTGAATTTGTGGGATGTGCTGTACCACAGTGGCAGGTAGAAATTTCTTTTCATGTCAAGTCCATTCCAGCTCTCTACCGTCATGTGGAAGGCAATGTTTTGGCCTCCTTGAACAGGGCGGTCAGCAACAAGGCTCATATTGCTACTGACTCATGGACCAGCAGGCATGGTCAGGGACGTTGCCTTTCCTTCACGACGCACTGGGTAATTCTGCTGGCAGCTGGGAAGGATGCAGGACAGGGTTCAGTGTTGGAGCTAGTTCCGCCACCATGCCTCCAAAAAAATGGTGGTGATTCTGACACATCTACTTCCTTCACCCTCTCCTCTTCTTCTTCCTCTGTGACCTCTTCTGAAGTGTCCTCTGAACCAGCAATGCTCCCTAAGGGTTCAAGGTTCTACTCAAGCAGTCAGGTTGAAAGATGCCATGCGGTGCTTCAGTTGGTCTTTCTAGGGGACAGGAGCCACACAGGGGCAGAGATTCTGTCAGCTCTGTGGAGGCAGGCTCAGAGGTGGTTGGTGCCACGGCAGCTTGAGCCAGGAATGGTTGTATATGAAAATGGCACCAACCTTCTCTCTGCCCTCTGACAGGGACACTTGACAAATGTTCCATGCTTGGCACATGTCCTGAATTTGGTGGTACAGCATTTCTTGACCATGTACCCAGACTTACCAGATTTTCTGAGGCAGGTCAGAAAAGTCTGTGGTCATTTCCGGTGGTCATACAATGCCAGTGCTCGGCTGGCTGACATTCAGCGAGAATTTGTGACATGCCCAATAGGTGGAACTCAATATTGGCACTGCTGCAGCGGCTGCATGCACAGCAGAGGGCCATTAACGAGTACCTGTATGAATATGGCACCAGGACAGGCTCAAGGGAGCTTGGCTTCTTTTTGACACACTAGTGGCTACTGAACAAGGATGCATGCACTGTCCTGTCACCATTTGAGGAGGCCACAAGGATGATGAGCAGTAACAATGCATGCATCAGTGACACTGTCCCTCTAGTCTTCCTGCTGGAGAACACTCTTCGTGGAATCATGAACAGGGCACTTGTGGTAGAACAGCGGGAGCAAGAGGAGGACTTCCTTTCCTCTCAAGGCCCCCTTTATGCAGATAGCCTTCCTGCAGGGCCGCCAAACACATAGCAAGAAGAGGAGGAGGAGGATTGTGTCAGAATGAATGTAGAGGATAACATGCAGCAGGTTTCAAGGGATGGTTTTCAGTCCACAGAAACCAAAGGAGTTGTACATGGCTGGGAGGAGGTAGTTCCTGACAATGTCATCCTCAGTGACCCAGAGGACTCTCATGCCTCCCCAAACTTACGCTGCGTGGCCTTCCTCATTCTGCAAAGCCTGCGAAAAGACCAGAGGGTTTGTGGTGTCAAGGAGAGGGACAATTACTGGCTGGCAACCCTTCTTGATCCACGTTACAAGGGTAAAGTTGCAGAGCTCATCTTGCCTTTTCGCAGAGGATGAAACATCTTCAGGATACCTTTGAGAAAAGTTTGTGCAATGCCTTTCCAGACCCTGGGAGGTTACCATTTCCTGGTGCTGGACAATGTGTTTCTGAGGCTTCCTTCGGTCAGAGGAAGAGTGGTGGAGAAGGTGGCCGGCTGGCCGATGCCTTTAAACAATTTTTCAGTCCTCAGTGTCCAGGGCTGATAGGTTCAAACAACCATCGGCAGCATCTGCATTATAAGGTGCAGGAATATCTAGGGGCAAGAGCAGACTTGAAGACTTTTCCAACTGAGCATCCACTGAGTTATTGGGTCTTGAGGATGAACCACTGGCCGGAACTTGCTCAATGCGCAGTCAAGCTACTGGCCTGTCCTGCATCCAGCGTGCTTTCTGAACAGAGGGTTTGTAATGGATCTGTCAGGATTTGCAAGCCTTCAGCAAGGGGAAGCAGATCAATGGGCTGCACCTAAAAGAATCAGGACTATGCAGATAAGTGAAAATATATTTATTATAAAAATGACACACTTGCAAAACACCCAACACCAGTAACAAAAACAAGCAAGTGAAAGAAGGTAAAAACACGACAACCCAAAACCAAACACCTAACTATCTATCTAACTAAATACAAATGCAAAACAGGCAGATATCAAATGAGAATAGGGAGGAAAATACCGAGGGTGGAATGGTGAAGGAGGGAGCAAAATGCAGGTTTCAGGGGGACAGAACTTCAGGTGAGAACACGGATCAGATCAGGTCAGGTCTGGAGCATGGATCAGTACAGGTCAGGCTCGGGCAGGATACGGCTTGCAGAGAAAACGCTGAAGCACTGGGACTGGGTGTAAGGCGGGCTTATATAGTCCCAGCAGCCCCATCAGGTGTAGCTTAATGACCTGTGTACTCCATCTGCTAGGAGACACCCACTGGTGGCCATCAGAACTACACCCTTTGATACTCCATACAACAGTGCCACCTGCAGGTGACTCAAGCAAGTACACAGGTCCTGACAGGATCAAAGAGTGCGCCTGTCCACAGACTCCATTGATAGGCTCACATTTATAAAAATGAATCAGTCCTGGATCAGCAGCTATCAAGCCCCTGATGCTGATGTAACTGATTGAATTTGCTAGGGATCTGAGATCCCTTGAAGACTGCCTATGCTGCCTATCCTATTCCTCTTGAATCCTGAAGATGCTAGCTTGCAACAATATTTTGGGTTTAGAGAACCACCAACACCCAAGGCCCAATTTTTATTCACCTGTTTAACAGGGGCATGTCATTACAATTTTTGAAATAATTTTTAACAGCAGGGCCTGTTCCTGCACCCAACAAGAGTAACTGTGAGGGGTTACAGTGTTCTGCCACCACCAACACCCACGGCCCAATTTTTCTGCATTCTGCACCTGTTTGACTGGGGCATGTCATTACAATTTTTCAAACAATTTTTAACAGCAGGGCCCCTTCCTGCGCCCAACAAAAGTAACTGTGAGGGGTTACAGTTTTCTGCCACCACCAACACCCAAGACCCTTTTTTTCTGCACCTGTTTGACTAGGGCATGTCATTACAATTTTTTAAATAATTTACAACAGCAGGGCCCATTCCTACACCCAACAAGAGTAACTGTGATTGGTTACAGTGTTCTGCCACCACCAACGCAAAGGCCTAATTTTTCTGCACCTGTTTAACAGGGGCATGTCATTACAATATTTAAAATAATTTACAACAGCAGGGCCCGTTCCTGTGCTCAACAAGAGTAATTGTGAGGGGTTACAGTGTTCTGCCACCAATAACACCCAAGGCCCAATTTTTCTGCACCTGTTTGACTGGGGTATGTCATTACAATTTTTTTTTTAAATGTTAACAGCAGGCCCCATTCCTGTGCCCAACAAGAGAAACTGTGAGGAGTTACAGTGTTCTGCCACCACCAACACCCAAGGCCCAACTTCTCTGCACCTGTTTAACAGAGGCATGTCATTACAATTTTTGAAATAATTTTCAACAGCAAGGCCCATTCCTGCATCCAACAAGAGTAATTGTGAGGGGTTACAGTTTCTACCACCACCAACACCCAGGGCCCAATCTTTTTGCATCTGTTTGACTGAGGCATGTCATTACAATTTTATAATGTGCAGTCCCCTTAGTATATACAATACAGTTCAGACTATATGGTGCAGTCAGTGTATTATATATAACACAGTGTATTGAATTGGTTAAGAATTAGGAGAAAAACGGCATGGGGTCCCCCCAAAATCCATACCAGGTCCTTCGGGTCTGGTATGGATTTTAAGGGGAACCCTACGCCAAAATGTAAAAAAAATTGTGTGAGGGTCTCCCCCAAAATCCAAACCAGGCCCTTCAAAAAATGGCATGGGAGCCCCCCAAAATCCATACCATATCTGAGCATGCAACCTGGCAGGTCATGATAGGGGGGGGACAACAAGCGCCCCTCTCCTGAACCATGCCAGGCCATATGCCCTCAACTTGGGGGAGGGTGCTTTGGGGTCCCCCCCAAAGCACCTTGTCCCCATGTTGATGGGGACAAGGGCCTCTTCCCGACAGCCCTGGTCGGTGGTTGTCAGGGTCTGCAGGCGGGGGGCTTAAGGTAATCTGGAAGCCCCCTTTAACAAGAGGTATCCCAGATCCCGCCCCCTATGTGAATGAGTATGGGGTACATTGTAAAAAAAAAGGGTTTTTGACAAGTCCTTTATTAAAAACGTCTTCTTCTTCCATCGCTTCTTCCTCTTTCTCCCTCCAGTCTTCCTCCATCTTCTCCTTCCCCGCTTTTTCTTCTGGTCTTCTCCTTCTTCTTTCGGTCTTCCGCCGCTTCTTCCTTCCTCTCGCTTTCTTCTTCTTCTTCCTCCGCCGCCACTCCCACTGCCGGACAGAGGCGACTTCCAGAATGGGCTGTCCTTAATTTGACAGTTATTTTATAGGCAAGGGTGGGGCCATCCGGTGATGTAGCTGAATGACCCCACCCCCTTCTGATGTCATGTGATGTCAGAGGGGGTGGGGTCACCCATTTACATCACCGGGTGGCCCTTACCTATAAAATAACTGTCAAACTGAAGACTGCCCATTCTGGGAACCGCAAATTGTTTTTTTTTATTTTGGTGCTGGGTTCCCCTTAAAATCCATCCCAGACCCGAAGGGCCTGGTATGGACTGGGGGGGACCCCCACGCAAATTTTTTCAGTGATTTTTTATCTATATTGCCGGGAGCCAGCAATACATTACAGCCACAAGAAAGTTTAAATTACTTTTTTCTTTAAAAATGTAATTTTGCTACGGCACTGTTCTAAACATCACACAGATGGGCCACTTTACAGGCAGACTAAGGGGACCCCCCAGGCATAATATCTTTATTTTTTAGCTTTAAGCATTAAAAACTTTGACACATGTCCCCTAGGGCAGTACCTGGGTCCCCATACACTTTTTATGGCAATAACTTGCATATACAGTATCTCACAAAAGTGAGTACACCCCTCACATTTTTGTAAATATTTTATTATATCTTTTCATGTGACAACACTGAAGACATGACATTTTACAACAATGTAAACTAGTGAGTGTACAGCTTGTATAACAGTGTAAATTTGCTGTCCCTTCAAAATAACTCAACACAAAGCCATTAATGTCTAAACCATTGGCAACAAAAGTGGAGTACACCCCTAAGTGAAATGGAGAAGAAGAAAATGGAAACAACCTATTCCCAGGCTGATTTTGCTTCTTGCTTCTCCAGTATATCCACTGTACATGTACATGTTTGTAAAGGGGGATTACTACCCCTTTATGAGAAACCCGCCCCCTGGGTGTGTAATGCGGGTTGGGTTATGTCTTTCCCATATAGGTGTTAAGACCAGGTGGGGTAGCGCCAAAGGTTGATGCAAGCTATTGTGTAAGCTACTGACAATACTGCGTGTGTTATGAACGTCACCAGGAAGCGATGAAAGATGTCAAGCTGAAGGCTCCCAAACTTTATACCTGCCTAGGGAAGTGAAACGCACACAGAAGAAATTAGGTGTACACTGTCCACAGAGACTGCAAGGTTTGTTTTTATGTTTCTATGTTTTTATGGCTACTGGCATTTTTGCAAGCTGAATAAAAGGTTTTTAAGATTTTACACATGTAAGATCTTTTTTTAACAAGCACCATAACTGCAAAAGAAGGATCCCAGGACGTGTATACACAATGCAATGCAATGCATGTAAATTATGTTTTAATAACGAGCTGTATGCTTGTAAGATTTTTAATAAACAAAAATTAAGACAATGCAAGGACCGGAACGAATGGAGGTCACTCACACCGCGCATAAGGTCCAGGTCTCCTTACAAACGACCTAAAAGCCTGCAAGACTCCTTCTGTCGTATGGCACAGGAGTCCAACCTATCTGGTGAGTGCGGGCTGATGGCATGTGGATCACAAAAGTCACAGTTTGAAGAAGCACACAGAGCACTGGAGCACTTTATTGGAACTATATATTTTATCATATTCAGTTGATTACCATACCTTTTTCTTAAATAACCGTTGATATTTGGACACAAATTGATTTGTTTTTTAGTATTTGCATTGTATCAATTTTTTATTGCCTTATTGTTTTTTTTTTATTTATTTATCAATGTCAGCAATTTTGCACACCACATATTATGCTTTATAATTGTTTACTTAGTGGCATTTCCACCTTCACTGAGTAAAATATTTGCATGAATATAGCATTATTATTTAGCACATTAAGATAATAAGGAGGAACGTGTATTGCCAACTGCGGGGAGGAGGAGCGCTGTAAACCTTTCCTTCCTACAGACAATACTGACAATGAAGGTGCAGGGAAGGTTAGTTTTAGTGGGTAGGTGAGGAGGAGTCCAATCAAGAGAACCAGTCACTTTGCCCTAACTGGCTGTGGCTACATCAAGGGCAGGAGGGGCAGCTACCTTGGGTGCAGTGATGTCATGTGGGTGGGGCACATGGCAAGCTCCATCCACTTCACTAATACTAGTAACATGTAGGAACTACATTCTCCGGCTGCCTTCTGATTGTCAGGAGTGATGGCAGCGTCAATCCCCTTTCTCCTCCTTCCAATAGCAGCTTACAGTAGAAGAAAGGAATGAGAGTGGGTGCCTGCTGAGAACAGCCCTTCATCTCATAATGGACCCCCACAGGGACGGAAGGTGGACTGCCCTTCTTCCTGTCTCCCCTTGTTGTGTGATGTATCACATGATCAGAGATGGGAAGAAGAAGAAGCTGCCTTCCTTTCCAGGTGAGTGTTGTGCTGAGAAAAGGGTCTGAACTGATTTACAACCAATTTATAAAATGTGAGAGTGTCTCGTAACAAACATGCTGTGATTGGGTTAAAACTTAAAAAAAAAAAAATGAAATGTAGATGTTTCTTCAATAAAAAACACTGGAAGATGGAGGGGAATAAATGTGAGCCCGTCAGGCCCTACTTTGTTGCACAATGCTCTCAACTGTTTACCCTTGAATACAGATTTAGGTGCAGCAGCATTTTATTTTTTTTATTGTTTCCTTCCAGTGACACTACCCAGGCAGGTGATTTTTTTCCTTCTAGTAACACCACCAACATGGAGGTATTTTTTTTTCCTTCCAGTAACGCCATCAATGAGGGGCTTTTTTCCCTTTCAGTAACACCGACACAGGGGCATTTTTATCCTTCCGGTAATACCATCAATGAGGGGCATTTTTTTCCTTGCAGTAACACCACCGACTAGTTACATCTGGTTGAAAAAAGGCACAAGTCCATCTAGTTCAACCAATAAAAGGAAAAAAAAATTTTTTTACAGTCCTATACCCACAGTTGATCCAGAGGAAGGCAAAAAAACCCAGCAAAGCATGATCTAATTTTCTTCAGTAAGGGAAAAAAAAATTCCCTCCTGGTCCCCCAAGAGGCAATTAGATATTCCCTATATCAACTTTACCTATAAATGTTGGCATCCAGTTATATTATGTACATTTATGAAAGAATCCAGGCCCTTTTAAAGCAATCTACTGAGCTGGACAGTAGGGGCTTTTTTTCCTTTCAGAAACACCACTGACACAGGGGCATTTCTTTCCTTTCAGTAACGCCACCTATGAGGGGCTTTTTTTTCCCTTTCAGTAATATCACCAACAAGGGCATTTTTTTCCTTACAGTAACACCACCAGCACAGGGGCATTTTTCTCTTTCCAGTGCCACCACCAACACAGGACATTTCTTCCTTCACCACTGTTGGCCCCATATTTTATTGCAGGACAGCATATGCACCACTATTAAACTCTTAAGGCCCATACACACGGTACAGCAATTGGCCAACAATGGTTGTCCAACAGCCTGTTGTCCGATAATCCGACCATTAGAATGCACGATCCAACAGCCAATTTCCAATTGTTGGCCAACAGAAGTTGGCCAACAAGACTAGAAAACTTTTGTTGGCCAACAAGGCGTTGGCCAATTGTTGGCTCATGTGTACAGAAGTTGGCCCAACAAAAAGTTGGAAGTGCAAACATGCATGCTGATAATCCAGGAAGTAGTTGGTCGTGTAAACCTGTGTTCATGATTCACAAATAACATTCACCTGAACTTCCTCGTTATACGCTTGTAACATGTCACTACGTTTGGCTTTGTTGGCCAATTAGTTGACTACCAACAGCCAATTTGGACAAAAGTTGGACGTTCGGTTGTCCAACAATCTGCGTGTGTGTACAAGGCTTTAGGATCGCTGTGATGTGCCATAACTTTTGGCACTATTTTGGCACATGCCACAACCATAGTATACGGTTTGACACAGCATGCCATGTGTTGCTCTAAGCCCTGCTCCGTCCAGCGGGGAAAAATTTATGAATGATGTGCACTTTCACATCTTTGCCCCTAGCACTGGGTGAACGTGTTTGGCACTGGGCTACATCATACACTGTTCTTTTGACTATAAAGCAAACTGTACCCAAGTGCACTTTTATTCTACTAAAAAATTGATGTGCTGCTCATTTTTAGAGTAGGTGAATTGCATTCAGGGCAGATCTGGTCTGCACAATGGTGACTGTGCATTTAACAAAGTCCAAGCAACTTCCAGGTAAGGTTTACCTTCTAAATAATAGTCTCTTAATGTCCATTTGCAGTTACTTTTACAGATTAAAGCGGAGGCATCTTGATTATGGTGTTCAGCTTCATAATATATTTGCAATTCTCTACAGTTGAGATCTCTGCTTTTATTATGAATTTAGAAGAAGGTTTGCAAAAGAGGTGTTTATCTTCTTATTTTGCACGCATTGGATAGGCAGATTTGATTTATACCATCATAATAATTGCATCAAGTGTTTCAGCAAATGTTTTATCAGCATCCCAGGGTGAAGGATTGCACCAGGCAGGTGACTGCTCCTTCATATTTCTCACATATAATATCTCTTTCATTGTTATTGTATTTTACCTGAGTATGAAAATTGACTAATCCATCATCTGCATTTTGGCTACCATTTCTATTTATGAAATATGAGGCGCATTAATTTTCACGCTCCTGAGATTTATATATATTTCCCTGTTCAGATTACAAAAATATGCTGTGATTCAAGCCTATATATCTCTCTTTTCTTAATGAAAAGATGGACTGTAAAAAAAAAATCAATAAAATAAAAATAAAGCTTGAAAATGTTATAATCTTTTTACATAATGAGCGTTTAAGATAAAAAAATCTTTCAAGAATAGCTAAACGAGCAATTACCAAAAGTCAACTCTTCAATCTTACAAGTTTTTCTATACACAGAATATAAACATCAGGATAACACTTTGGGGTTGATTTACAAAATCTGGTTCAGCTGTGCACAGAAACCAATCAGCTTCCAGTTTTTTGTTTTTTTTTTTTTGTTTTTTTTTTGGGGGGGGTTGTATTTTTCTAAACTTAATTGAACAAGCTGAAGTTAGAAGCTGATTGGCTACCATACACAGCTGCACCAAATTTTGCACTCCTGTCTTAGGGCCGGTTCACACTGAGGCGATCCGACTTCGGGGCGAATTTGCTAGGCGATTTGAAAAGGCGAAGCGGCGCGATTGCGAAGCGATTGCAAAGCGAAGCTGCGCGATTGCGAAGCGATTGCAAAGCGAAGCGGCGCGATTGCGAAGCGATATCAGGCGATTCTAGGCGATTTCAACACGAGTACCTGGGACATGAGAGGTGTGTCTTCTGGCAAAATTATGTTTTTCTTCCTGGAAAGTCGCTTCTTCATAGACTGGGATCCGACTTGAAAGCGAACTTCCATTGACTTCTATGGGCTCAATTCGCCTAGAAGCCGCTTGAAAATAGTACAGGAACCTTTTTTGGAATCGCTTTGGACTTGAGTAGCGCATATTAAGACGGCTCCATTCATTCCAATGGGATTTCTGATGTCAGGCGATTTGAGGCGAATTGGGGCGACACAAGTCGGATCGCAAATCGCCTAGGATCGCCTCAGTGTGAACCGGCCCTTAGTAAATCAACACCTTTGAGTCTACGTTAATGAGGTGCATTCAGGTTCAGTGCAGAGAACATTGATTCTGAGCAAAATGTAGTAACCAAACAGGTTTTGGTTCCATTGTCATAACCACATGTTCCAACCTTAGCTTAAATATTGCAAGATGCCATCAGATAGAAGAAGAATGGGGCTAGCCTTTGCCATCATAAAACTGACAGATATGAGGACTGACGAGCTAGTTCAGTTCCTGGCTTCTTTTGTAAACTCCTAAAGTGAGATCTTCCCACAATGGCTCTAGTCTCTGCACCTAATTCTCCATATTATAATCAAAGTGCTGCAAGGTTATCCTATTAAGTATACTTGTGAATCTAAATGTTTGGGTTGTACACAGTTTGGATGGAATGGATGGATTATTAGGGCAGCAGCATGAGATGGGGGAAACAAAAACTGATTTGTTCTTGTGTCTTTCATTGTTGCTCGTATGTTCAACATAGAAGCAACCATGAAAGACACAAGAAAAAAATGTAAGCTGAAACAGGAGGAAATGCAGTTTCGGCACCTCCAGCACTGAATGTATGTAACGGCAAGGGGGCTGAGGTGTGCTGGAGGGTCTATTGTTGCTGGCTGCTGGAAGATCTATTGTTACTGGGGGGAATCTATTGTTGCAGGGGGGTCTAAAGTTGCTGGACAGGTCTATTTTTGCTGTCAGTTGATCTATTGTTACAGGGGGGCAATTGTTGCTGACTGCTGGAGGGTCTATTGATGCTGGCTGCTGAGAGATCAATTGTTGTTTGCTGGGGTCTATTGTGGCTGGGGTGGATTTATTGTTGCTGGGGGGGTTGTTTTGTTGCGGGCGGATATATTGTTGGTGGGGAGATCTATTGTTGCTGGTTGCAGGAGACTTTTTTTTTACTGCTTTTTTTGTTATTACCAAATTCCATACCAATTACTTAGCACCACAAAATTATACTTGGTTCTGTATTCTTTCGGAGGCACTGGGCGGCGGTAGGGAGGTTGAATCAAGGAACGGTGGGGAGATAGACACAAGGGGGGACTTGAAAAAGGAGAGTACCTGCACCTATCTTTTAAGAAAAAGCAGTCATATTAAATAATATGCTGGATTCATATATACACTATATTAACAAAAGTAGTGGGACACCTGCCTTTACACACACATGAACTATAATGGCATCCCAGTCTTAGTCCGTAGGGTTCAGTATTGAGTTGGCCCACCCTTTGCAGCTATAACAGCTTCAACTTTTCTGGGAAGGCTGTCCACAAGGTTTAGGAAAGTTTCTATGGGAATGTTTGACCATTCTTCCAGAATCGCATATGTGAGGTCAGGCACTGAAGTTAGATGAGAAGGACTGGCTCACAGCCTCCACTCCAAACTCGCTCATCCATGTCTTTATGGACCTTGCTTTGGGCACTGGTGCGCAGTCATGTTGGAACAGGAAGGGGCCATCCTCAAACTGTTCCCACAAAGTTGGGAGCATGAAAATGTCTTTGTATGCTGACACCTTAAGAGTTCCCTTCACTGGAACCACTGGAGGCCAAGCCCAACCCCTGTAAAACAATCCTACACCATAACCCCCCCCCCCTACACCAAATGATTTGGATGGGTGGCCCAATACTTTTGGCAATTTAATGTGGATGAGCCAGTTTGAGGTGGAGGAACTTGACTGGCCTGACCTGAGTCCTGACCTCAACTTGATAGAACACCTTTGGGATGAATTTGAGCGGAGACTGCTAGCCAGGTCTTCTTGTCCTGACCTCACAAATGCTCTTCTGGAAGAATGGTCAAATATTCCCCAAGACATATTCCTAAACCTTGTGGACAGTCTTCCCAGAAGAGTTGAAGCTGTTATAGCTGCAGAGGGTGGGCAAACTCAATATTGAACCCTATGGACAAACACGGGGATGCCATTAAAGTTCATGTGCGTGTAAAGGCAGGTGTCCCACTACTTTTGGCAATATAGTGTGAATAGTATCTGACAAAAGTGAGTACACCCCTCACATTTTTGTAAATATTTTAGTATATCTTTTCATGTGACAACACTGAAAAAATGACACTTTGCTACAATGTAAAGTAGTGGGTGTACAGCATGTATAACAGTGTAAATGTGTTGTCCCCTCAAAATACCTCAACACACAGCTATTCATGTGTAAACTGCTGGCAATAATAGTGAGTACACCCCTAAGTGAAAATGTCCAAACTAGACCCAATTAGCCATTTTTCCTCTCCGGTGTCATGTGACTGATTAGTGTTACAAGGTCTCAGGTGTGAATGGGGAGCGGGTGTGTAAATTTGGTGTTATCACTCTCGCTCTCTTATACTGGTTACTGGAAGTTCAACATGGCACCTCATGGCAAAGAACTCTCTGAGGATCTGAAAAAAAGAATTGTTGCTGTACATAAAGATGGCCTAGGCTATAAGAAGATTGCCAAGACCCTAAAACTGAGCTGCAGCTTGGTGGCCAAGACCATACAGCAGTTTAACAGGACAGGTTCCACTCAGAACAGGCCTTGTCATAGTCGACCAAGGAGGTTGAGTGCACGTGCTCAGCATCATATCCAGAGGTTGTCTTTGGGAAATAGACGTATGAGTGCTTCCAGCATTTCTTCAGAGGTTGAAGGGGTGGGGGGTCAGCCTGTCAGTGCTCAAACCATACGCCGCACACTGCAACAAATTGATCTGCGGGCTGTCATCCCAGAAGGAAGCCTCTTCTAAAGATGATGCACAAGAAAGCTGCAAACAGTTTGCTGAAGACAAGCTGACTAAGGGCATGGATTACTGGAACCATGTCCTGTGGTCTGATGAGACCAAGATAAACGTATTTGGTTCAGATGGTGTCAAGCGTGTGTGGCGGCAACCAGGTGAGGAGTACAAGGACAAGTGTGTCTTGCTACAGTCAAGCATGGTGGTGGGAGTGTCATGGTCTGGGGCTGCATGAGTGCTGATGGCACTGGGGAGCTACAGTTCATTGAGGGAACCATGAATGCCAACATGTATTGTGACATACTGAAGTGCAGAGCATGATCCCCTCCCTTCAGAGACTGGACCGCAGGACAGTATTCCAACATGATAACGACCCCAAACACACCTCCAAGGCGACCACTGCCTTGTTAAAAAGCTGAGGGTAAAGGTGATGGACTGGCCAAGACTGTCTCCAGACCTATACCCTATTGACCATCTGTGGGGCATCCTCGAATGGAAGGTGGAGGAGCACAAGGTCTCTAACATCCACCAGCTCCATGATGTCGTAATGGAGGAGTGGAAGAGGACTCCAGTGGCAACCTGTGAAGCTCTGGTGAACTCCATGCCCAAGAGGGTTAAGGCAGTGCTGAAAAATAAAGGTGGCCACACGAAATATTGACACTTTAGGCTCAATTTGGACTTTTTTACTTAGGGGTGTACTCACTTTTGTTACCAGCGGTTTAGACATGAATGGCTGTTTGTTGAGTTATTTTGAGGGGACAGAAAATTTACACTGTTATACAATCTGTACACTCACTACTCTACATTGTAGCAAAGTGTCATCTCTTCAGTGTTTTCACTTTCACTTAGGGATGTACTCACTTTTGTTGCTAGTGGTTTAGACATTAATGACTGTGTGTTGAGGTATTTTGAGGGGACAGCAAATTTACACTGTTTTACAAGCTGTACACTCTACTTTACATCGTAGCAAAGTGTCATTTCTTGAGTGTTTTCACATGAAAAGATATAATAAAATATTTACAAAAATGTGAGGGGTGTACTCACTTTTGTGAGACACTGTATATATATTGTGACGGTATGTGAGGGGAAGTGGTAGACTGACGCTACCTGTCGCCTCATATGCATTCATATGGACTGGATTAAACAGAGTCCGGTCCGGATTTTACCAGCCACCGTGGCAGGGCAGGTTCCGGTCCGGAGTTTGTGGTCCACTGGAGTCCACTAGCAGGTGGCTTAAATAACCAGGAAGAGAACACACTCTAGCTCTGACCTGGAACTCAGAGAGGGATCTGAGGGAGCTCTGTGTCTGTTTGGACTTTAAAAGACAAGTTTTGCATTTTGGCTTATGTTTTGTGGGTGTTGGGGGCCAGCTCCACACCGTATAGTGAGGAAAGGAAACTATACTGTTTAGTTTAGCGCTGGACAGCAAGGCCTTTTTTCTGTTTTGCTTGTTTTTTTTTTTGTTTTTGTTTTTTTTAATTTTCGAAAGCTTTATTGGTATTTCACAAATACAATGAAAAATATCAACATTGAGCAAGAGAAAGCTCTCAGCATGACCAACTTCACATACAGTTAAATGGGAGTAAATCTTGTTTAAACTCGGAACCAACCCCGGATGGGAAAGTAGGGGGACGCCCCCGGGTGAGTCCCGGCCCAAACCCCAGCACCCCTGGTGGGAACAAACTGTGCCAGGAATTGTTCCGGAACCCCCCAAGACCCCTCCCCCCCAGGAGAAACATACACAATAAGATATATCCAGGGCAAGTTCCCAGGCCCGAGTGGGCCCTTAAACCCACTGTATATGTATTCATAAAGTGAAACAACCTGTTAAAATAAAGAAAGAGAAAAAAAAAAAAGGGGGAAGAAGATACGAGACAAAATAAGAGTAAGGAAAGGCTAGTGAGGAAACCAAATAGATACAGAGAAGATAAAGAAAGAGGAAGGTACCAGGGTGGTCCCGCCCGAACCCGAACGGGGTCAAGGGGGAAGATTAAGGTATTGCCTCCAGGGTTCCCAAATCGCCTCGAATTTAGGAGAGGAATCTAAGAGCATATTTGCATATTTTTCTTGGATCATGATCCATGTAATCTTCCTCTTGGCCCTTTTGACAGAGACATATGGTTTTTTCCAGGCCTTAGCAATGGTGAGCTTGGCCCCCAATAGAATAAAATTAGAAAGTTTACCCAAGGGTTTCGTGAGACCTACCGGTCTATGATTAAGGAGGGCTATCTCAGGTGTCTGCGGTATGGGCTGTCCTGACACTTTCCGTAATATGGAAAATATTTTATTCCAGAAGCCCCTGATCTTGGGACATTCCCACCAAATGTGGTAGAAGGTCCCCAAGAGATGGCAACCCCTAAAGCAAAGAGGCGAGGAGCCCGGAAACAAGGACGCAAGACGGGAGGGGACAAGGTACCACCGAGTAATTATCTTGACGCTAGCTTCCATCAGGGGAATATTCACTACTCCCCTGAAGGCTCTTAGGAAGTGGGAAAACCATGTCTCTGCATCCCATCTCAGGTCCAGGTCAGTCTCCCAACTCCTAGCGTAAGGCGGTTTCTCGGGATAATCCATTAGTAAGGCATATATAATCGAGATCCCTCCTTTTTGGGAAGTGATGTCTGAGCACCACTTCTCGTAGGGAGTGACACCGGTTGAAGTCTGATTAAGCTTACACAGAGAGGTTAGGAAATGGTGAATTTGCTGGAATCTGAACCTCTCTGAGGAGGGCATATCTAGATAGCCCAGGCAGTGGTCAAGGGAGATGGGGCCTGAAGCGGAGAGGAAGTGACCAATTCTATATAGTCCTTTGTCCGTCCACCACTTAAAGGAGCGGATATTTTGACCCGGCGGGAATCGGGGATTGTTAAAAATGTGCTGGAGAGGCTTAACTGTGGAGGCCAGCTTCGTGGTACTGAAGATGTGATCACACAGGGTTAGTGAATTGGAAAGCGTTGGGGATAAGATAGCCGGCCTGGTCTTAGGAGCTGCCCAAACCATGCCCAAACCAAATAGTCTAGAGTATTGTTGGGAACCGCCTGTCTCTCTATCCCCACCCAATCTGGTCTATTGGACCTCGCATAAATTATTGAGAACTGGGCTAGTTGTGCAGCTTGGTAATAACGCCAAAGGTTTGGAAGGCCGAGTCCACCCTGGGAACGCCGTCTCCAGAGGACCTCTGCTGGACATCTATATCCCTTACGACCCCAAACAAATTTTTTGATCCAGGCTTGGATCTTGATTACTTGAGCCTTTTTAACGGGAATAGGAAGCGCCCTAAAATAATACAGAATTCTAGGAAGAAGGGTCATTTTGATTGTATTGATTCTGCCCAGCCAGGAGAGGCCCAACCCCTCCCAGCTACGCAAATCGTCCTCAATTCGTTTAAATAATGGGGGATAATTAAGGGAGTACAACTGGTCAAACCCAGCTGCCAATTTCACTCCAAGGTACGGAATCTGTTGAGGAGACCACGGAAAGGGGAACTGGGCCCTAATCTGGTGAATCAGAGTCTCCGGGACATTGATATTTAGCGCCACAGATTTAGCTATATTGACCTGAAGCCCTGAAGCAGAGCCAAAAGCCTGCAAGAGTTTAACTATGTGCGGGACCGAGACCAGGGGGGAGGAGATAAACAGCAACAAGTCATCCGCAAAAAGAGCGCATTTATGAGTAACCGATCCACTGTTCACCCCCCTAATATCGGGATGTTCCCTGATAGCGATTGCAAGAGGTTCAATGGCGATCGCGAAAACCAAAGGGGAAAGCGGGCAGCCTTGTCTGGTGCCCCTATGAATACTAAAAGGTTCAGAGAGGAAGTTTTGTAGTTTTATAGTGGCTGAGGGATTGGAATATAGTGCTTTAAGAATGTGTAAAAATTTGGGGCCAAACCCCCATCTACCCAAGACCTCAAAAAGGTAAGACCATTCGACAGTGTCGAAAGCTTTTTGCAGGTCGACCGAAAAGATAAAACCTTCCTGGGCTGGACCCCCAGTT
>BLSH010492922.1:1329783-1345496 GCA_018402905.1 Glandirana rugosa | reverse complement strand
GTCTTAGGAGCTGCCCAAACCAAATAGTCTAGAGTATTGTTGGGAACCGCCTGTCTCTCTATCCCCACCCAATCTGGTCTATTGGACCTCGCATAAATTATTGAGAACTGGGCTAGTTGTGCGGCTTGGTAATAACGCCAAAGGTTTGGAAGGCCGAGTCCACCCTGGGAACGCCGTCTCCAGAGGACCTCTGCTGGACATCTATATCCCTTACGACCCCAAACAAATTTTTTGATCCGGGCTTGGATCTTGATTACTTGAGCCTTTTTAACGGGAATAGGAAGCGCCCTAAAATAATACAGAATTCTAGGAAGAAGGGTCATTTTGATTGTATTGATTCTGCCCAGCCAGGAGAGGCCCAACCCCTCCCAGCTACGCAAATCGTCCTCAATTCGTTTAAATAATGGGGGATAATTAAGGGAGTACAACTGGTCAAACCCAGCTGCCAATTTCACTCCAAGGTACGGAATCTGTTGAGGAGACCACGGAAAGGGGAACTGGGCCCTAATCTGGTGAATCAGGGTCTCCGGGACATTTATATTTAGCGCCACAGATTTAGCTATATTGACCTGAAGCCCTGAAGCAGAGCCAAAAGCCTGCAAGAGTTTTACTATGTGCGGGACCGAGACCAGGGGGGAGGAGATAAACAGCAACAAGTCATCCGCAAAAAGAGCGCATTTATGAGTAACCGATCCACTGTTCACCCCCCTAATATCGGGATGTTCCCTGATAGCGATTGCAAGAGGTTCAATGGCGATCGCGAAAACCAAAGGGGAAAGCGGGCAGTCTTGTCTGGTGCCCCTATGAATACTAAAAGGTTCAGAGAGGAAGTTTTGTAGTTTTATAGTGGCTGAGGGATTGGAATATAGTGCTTTAAGAATGTGTAAAAATTTAGGGCCAAACCCCCATCTACCCAAGACCTCAAAAAGGTAAGACCATTCGACAGTGTCGAAAGCTTTTTGCAGGTCGACCGAAAAGATAAAACCTTCCTGGGCTGGACCCCCACCCCACCCCGATCCCAGAATTGAGATGATGTCTATAGCCCTACGGATCTGATCAGGGCCCTGCCTCCCGGGAATGAAGCCCACCTGGTCCTTATGGATGTATTGTCCTATGAAGGCCGAAAGTCTGTTGACCAAGACTTTTGTTAAAATTTTTAGGTCGTTATTGATTAAGGAGATGGGCCTGTAATTGTTAACTTCGGAGGGATCCTTATCAGGTTTCGGAATAACCACTATGTTAGCTGAGTTAAGGTCCTTATTGAGAACTGTATCTGTTTGAAGAGAGTTAAAGAAATTCGCTAAGTACGGAGCTAAAGTAGGCCCAAATTGCTTGTAATAACCTGTCGATAGACCGTCCGGCCCCGGGGTTGAGCCCTTTTTGAGGTGTTTGATAACTTCTAGAATCTCAGATACCGAGATTGGGGCTTCTAGTGAAAGTCTATGGTCCTCAGACAGGGTAGGGAGGGGAACGCTGTCCAGGAAGTTGGATGACTGGGATGAGGGGGTCGAGAACTTTGATCTGTAGAGCTTAGCGTAAAATTCCCTGAATGTGGGCATAATCTTATGAGGATTTTGGGTAAGGGATCCCGACAAGTCTCTTACTTTCGGGAATGCAAATGATTTGAATTTTGGGGATAGTTTGGCCGCTAGATTCGGACCTATGTGGTCCTTACGAAGGTAGAAGTGGGCACTTGACCATTGAGCTTGCTTCTCGGCCTGAGTGGTCAAAGCTAGATTAAGGGACGACCTCCCTGCCTCAAGCTTCAACCGGGATTGATGGGTGGGATTTTTCTTATGTGCTTTTGCGAGTTTATGAAAGTCTTGCTCAAGTTTAACTAGGTGAGATTTCTTCTCTTTTTTTAACTTGGAAGCTAGCTGGATTATCTTACCTCGAATGACTGTTTTGTGGGCTGCCCAGAGGGTCATACTGGATGTCTCAGGGTTCGAATTCAGATTAAAATATTCCTCCAGGTCTCTCCTGAGCAAGGTACAATGAACCGGATTACTCAATAAGGACTCCTTCAGTCTCCATTGAGGTCTGGTCCCCAAGTCCCCCATGGGCCTTAATAGTACAACCACCATAGAGTGGTCTGATAGCGAGGATTCTCTAATGAAGGACTTAGAGACCCGTGGAATAGAAGTAGTTCCCATGAAAATATGGTCGATTCTAGCATAAGATTTATGAGGAGCTGAGTAGTGCGTAAAATCCCTAGTGGTAGGATTATATTCCCGCCATACATCTACCAGGCCTAGTGAGTTAATGAGTTTGGCAAGTTTAAGGCTTCTTTTTGGGGGTTGTAGGAGGCGAGTGTGGGCCGGCCTCGACTTGTCCATCATGTGGTCAAGAGCAGTGTTGGAATCCCCCCCCCCAGGATCAAAGTCCCCTCGAAATGAGGGGAGAGGGATTTCAACATGTTATGAAAAAATTTTATTTGACCTGTGTTGGGGGCATAGTAGGACACGAAAGAATAAGGGGAACCCCCAAGGTCCCCCAGTACCAGAACGTATCTACCCTCCGGGTCTCTGATAATTTTACGCAGATTAAAACCCGCTCTTTTCCTGAAAAAGACTCCCACCCCTCTAGTTTTGTCCTGAGCATTAGCTAGGAAAAATTGAGGGTAGTTTTTGTGAATGAAACTAGGTGAGAATTGAGAGGGAAAGTGTGTTTCCTGGATAAGAAGGACCTCCAGATGCTGCGAGTGGGCTGCCTGGAAGTACTTCCTACGTTTTAAAGGTGAATTGAGGCCTTGTACATTGTGGGAGGCAATTTTAAAACCACTGGGTAAATTAACTGGGGGAACCATTGTAAAAAGGAAAGTAGACACTTACGTTGTCGAAGGGCCCCACATCAGATTCCCACCACCTAGGGCAGATGAATGTACCTTTAATGTATGAGAGGAACTTGTACCCTTCGCCGACTCCGGAGAAGGACCACCACGGCACCTGGAGAAAAGAGAAGAGAAACAGGAAAAGGACAGAAAAGGAAGGGGGGAACAAGACCAAATAAAGGAGAGGAGAGAGGGAGGGAGAGCGGCCACAAACCGTCAGATCCCTCCACCTTCGGGGGATGAGAGCCAGAGACCCGACTCCCATGTCCCGAAGGCAACTTGTAGACGACTGCCTATACCGGCAGCCAGACATCTGCTCCCGCGCTACACCAAAAAGTGGAGCCCGTAAGCAGGGTGGAACCCCAGATCATGAGCATAACAATAGGTGAAATAAACAAAACAATGTGAAAGGGAAGAAATATTTAAAAAAAAAAAAGGAATAATCCTTCCCTCTTTCTCATCTTCCTCCCTTCCCCAACGATTTAATAACAAAGGAAGGCTTATAGCAACAGTGCTATCACCAGGGGCATTACAGTAAGGCTAGATATCTAAACCCTCCCAACCCCTGCTTCTATCCCAACCCCGGGACCCCAACATTGGGGGGGGTTAGGAGAGAGGGAGGGAATGAACTTAAGCGGGCCGCAACCCAACAACCCCAAGAAAGCCCGCTAATCCCTCAAACAGCCGAGGAGAGCCGTATCATAATGATAACTAACAAAACTTTTAACCACAAGTACTTTAAGCCGAGGCCTAAAGGATCAGTCTGTAAAGGACCACTCCCCTAGGTATGGACAATTTTCTTATTCAGTGGGAACTTTAAAGTCATAACGCATCAGAGCAGAACCCCTAAACTGATAGAGGAAGGGTCAAGGGGGGTGCGAGTCCTTCGGCTTCTTAGAGTGATGGGATCTCCACACAGGGGGAATTGGACTATGGGGGGATGGGCGCTTGGAAGAACCCCCTGACCTGGTTTGGAGTGAGGAGCCCGGATCCAAAGAGATGAGGTTTAGTTTAACCAGCAGATGTTCCCCTTCATTAAAAGAGGAGAATCCATAGATCTTTTCCTTATATGAAAAGGTGAGGCGGAACGGAAAGGACCACCAGTACTTAATTGCCTTGTTTGATAACACCTCGAGCAGGGGTTTCAGAGTCCTCCTCTTTTGAATGGTGGCTGGGGAAATGTCCGCAAACACCTGAACCGGGTGACCTCGGAAGGATAGTTGGGGTAGCTTCCTGGTGGTCTATATTATCTCCTCCTTAACCGCATAGAAATGGGGTTTGACGATAATGTCCCTTGGAAGTCCATCTGTGCGAGGGGCCTGAAGGGCTCTATGAGCTCTGTCCAGTTCCAGTTTGTGGTCTGGGATGTTTGGGATGATTTCTTTAATGAAGGAACGAACTGTCTCCTGAACATCCTTAATGGTTTTCGGCACCCCCCGTAGGCGAAAGTTATATCTACGGGACCGGTTCTCTAGGTCATCAATCTTGGAATGGGCTGCTTCCAGCTGATCCAGGAGATCCTGGATTCTTGCCGTGTTCTGGTTTGCTGTTGCGATGGTTTGGTCCGTTTTTTGTTCAACCACTTCAATCCTAGAGCCCAGGCTCTGCAAGTCAGCTTGGATAGTTGAAGTGATCTGGGACGCAGTTTGGGCCAGGCCCTTCGCCAGCATTTTAGAGAAGGTTTCCATCATGAATCTCAGATCTGGTGGTGGTGTTGGGGTGGGAGGCCCCAACAAGGCTGGGGTATCAGGGTCAGGGATCCCAGCTCCCCCCGGGGAAGCAAACATTTCTTCCAAAGTCCTTTCCAAGAGGGACACTGTAGATGCCGGGGACGTGTTTTGGGGAGGCAAAAAATTAGAAGATGGCGGGTCCTGATCGGGAAGGACTCGGGAGCCTCCCTCTACCCCTGCCTCCATATCTTCAGGAGAGTCTCTAGCTTTGGGATCCTACTGGTTTAGTGGGGGCAAATGAGCCTGGTCTGGGGTGTGTTTAGTAAACCCCGGATGTTTAGATAAGTCCCGTCTTACTGCTGCTGCGTACATGGATAGTAAGAAAATAAAGTAATGCCCAATATGGAAAAGGAATGATGGTGATGAAAATATGAGGGAGAGCTGGGTGGAATTGCTATATAGTCTCTTCGGACTTTAGAGAGATGTGCTGGGCTAAAGATACCTCTGACCCCCTGTATCTGAAAGATCCTCAAGAGAGAGATAGGGGGGGCGAGGTGACCGTGGAAGAGGGAGTCCCAGGAGCCCTCGTTATGCTGCAGGGTTTGCTTGAGCGGGACCTAGTCCATTCAGGGCCAGTTTCATCCCAAGAACGTCAGCAAGAGCCCACTGTCACAGGCCCTGGAGGAGAGCTTTATAGGCTGAGATGTCTTCCTCACCTTTGGGTCATGAGGCCTTGACTGCCTGATGCATCCCTGTCCTCCGACCGCTCGAGTCCCGTCCGCGACTAGGCCGCAGTCGCGGCCTCGATTTTGGGATGATCCCGGCGTCCGCCTCCAGGCAACCGGGGGGGCTCCCGCTGATCCTCAGCTGCCTTCACGGCATTAAGGGGCGCTTGGTCTGGGGTGGATGGACCCGGATGGCTGCTTCTTAGGGCATTCGGTGGCGGGATAGCCCGGAGCTCCGCGATCAAGCAGCCATCACGGAGACCGGCGCATGCGCACTGGTTTTGTTTGTTTTTAACATGCAACCCTTTTACCAATGAACCTGGCAAGCTGCCAGATTTTAAAGAAAGTTGCCTGCACGCTGACTATTTTCCTCAGGAAAGTTGATCCCCACAAGCTAATCTCCCACAATATATATATATTTATGGTCGAAGCCCTTCGACCGGGACAGATATGAACCACATAAACATGCCACAAGACTTACAACATAAATTAGACCTAAAGTGTGCCCTGCTCTGCTGGACGGTATGGATAAGTAATGGATGATTATGGAGAGAATGTGCTGAGAAGTGCTCTGAAAAGGGGAATGGGTGGGAGGGTAATTCGCACTGGAGCCAACAAAGACCACAGGTAATGCCAAAAAAGGGGGCAAAAATACTTGGATAGGGAAGTAGTTTCTTTATTGGTCTGGTAACATTTACTGAGCAAGCTTGCTGAATGCTTGCAATATTCCTACTTGAGGGCTCGGGATGTATCGGGCGAAGCAGGCGGATTTCCACCTGCCTAACTTTTTCATAACATGGTCTGGCACCCCGTGCTGTGATGCAGCTGAAGCCACTCCGATCCAAAAGAAGTGTCCAGAATACCGGCCTGGGTCAAGGCCTAGGTTAATCAAGCAGATCCTAATGTGTCTGATGAACTGGCTGCCACTCAGGGGGCTGGTAGGAAATGGTAACAACGGGCTGGATTTCGACTGGCTGGGCAGATGAGACAACAATCGGTCGAGAATTGCTATTATGGTTATGGGTCTGGAAGACTTGATGTCGACCCCGGGGCCGGACTGTTGGGTTTTGGACACTGCGAGGTGTAGAACAAAGTGATCTTGAAGGCACGCCAGATGGCATCTGCACAGTATCTGGCTGCAGAAGGCCATAGAAGGCCAGGTAGATGGCCATCTGGATGGCCAGGCTGGGTAAGAACCCAAATGGGGAACGTGAAAGAATGGTAGACATGTCCCTGAAGATGGCATTCATGATGGGTAAGTGCTTGCTATTGGCTACGGGCTGCTGTCTCTGGATGCCACGTAGGATGGATTTGACTTTGTGGGCTGCAAACAAGGGCGGCTTATCGGGGTCCTGTAAGGACAATAAATGCTGGATGCCAGCTAAGTAGAGCCTGATGGTGTTAGAGGAGAGAGCCAGCTACGTGTGGCAGTAGATGTAAAGGCCAGGACGTGCTTGATGTCTCCTGTTGCTGCCCAGGGGTGTAAGGCCTGTTCTATGTGTTCCAGACATTGTGGTAGGTCTTTAGGGTGTTGCGGGATAACGACTGGTTAATGAGATGGGTCGCATTGTGCAGGTGTTCCTTTAACCCAGCGTCAGCTGTGATCAAGGTGGGATAAGAGAAGTGGTCGGGTCGGCTCCAGGTTCCTGCAGAAAGAATGAAGTATAATTTAAGTGGGACAGTGCGTCTGCCATGATATTGCACTTGCCTGGGATATAAATGCAGTGTATATTGAAGTGATGCTGCAGGGACAATTGCATCAGCCTACACAGGAAGGACGTGATGGCAAGTGATTTGGACCTGCCTTTGTTTATGATTTCAGTTGTGGCCTGATTGTCTGTGGCAAGGACCACCGTTTTCCCCATCCAGGTGCAGCCCCAGACCTGGGCCGCTGCCACGAAAGTTCAAATAGTGATGATGACTGGCTAAATCCGGGAATCAGGAGGATTTCTGGTGGCCATGACCCTGCGAACCAGTGATGGCCAAAAGTTGCAGCGAAGCCTGCAGAGGCCGCGGCATCCGTGACTACCTGAGGTGATGAAGCTGATGATGCCAGAATGAACATTGATTTACCGTTCCAATTTGTCAGGATCTCATCCCACATTGATAAATCCGCTATTGCTGCTGAGTTGAGCCTGAGAATTAGATTGGGGTCTTGTACTTGAGAGAGGAAGACCAAGAGGTGGGAAATGAAGGACCGCCCCTGAGGGACAAACCTCATGGTGAAATTGAGCATCCCTAATGGATTGTAGCTGTCTCTTAGTTCTGCTATGGGCAAGTTGAGATTGCCAAATACCACGCTTAACCTGTAAAAATCTGATGGGGGCTCGCCGGGCCGTTCAATCAACAGAAAGTCATTGAGGTAGTGGATGACTTTTTGACATTGTGCTTGGTTCGACAGGATCCAGGTGAGAGACTGAGAGAAGGTATCAAACAGCCAAGAGCTGCTTTTAAAAGCCAAAAGTCAACTTGGTGGCGAAGTAATACAAAGCTTTCCATTTGATGCCATGCCACCGCCAAAGGGATGGCTCAATGGGTAGTAATTTGAATGCGTCTGAAATGTCTGCTTTGGACAGCCAAGCACCCGTACCTATGGTAATAATGGTTTGAATGGCTAGGTCAACTAATGCATATTTAAGGGAAAACTCCTCAGAGTGGATTAGGGAGTTTAAACTTGGAATGTGAAAACAATGAGGCGCGGACAAGTCATACACGAAGCAAAGTTCATTTGAAAACTTGCCCTTGACAAGTCCAATAGGGCTGACTCTCCAGACAGTGAAAGCTGGATTGGTAAAGGGCCAATAATGTACCCCCAGTTTGGACTGCAACGAGGTGTCAATAGCCAACTCGACGGTGGCAGCTGAAAGGAGGTTCCTACATTCATGGGTCGAGTGAGGGAGTGTAATGAAGCCGGTGTGGAGAAGTGGCATGTATCAATGTATGAAGAAGGCAGCCAGTGAGGGAGTCGGGTGTGAGGAAAGGTAAAACCAGAGCCACCCAAAATTGGCCTAGTCATGATGTACTTTAATGCTTGATGTTGCACGTAAGTTTGGGATGCGCTTTGTGGCATGGGACGCAAACATGAAGCAGCCGGCAGTGGCAAAGTTGCAAGTCACATCATCATAATTGCTGCAGATCGATGCGCCCCCACTGACAGGATAAGTCGTCCCAGCTTATCCACCTGGGTCGGCTATGTGAGGGCCAGCAAGCTCTGTCCGGAACTAGAAATGGAGGGAAAGTTGAGAGGGCATCTAGCCCCTGCATCGGAGCACCAATTCACTATGTGGATGGAAGCCTGACAGATGGCACAGAGTGGGGAGCGTAGACCCGCGAAGTGGCGGCAGAACAAAGGATGTCCCTAAGCATTCCAAAGGCTAGCACAAACTCAGTGAGGGTAAGCTTGCAGTTAAGCCTGGGGTCTTTAGATTTGAGGACCATTGAGACATCCCCCCAGGTATATGATTTGTTCTGGACCACATCATGGACCGAAATAAGGGAAGTCAGGTTAACATCTTTGCCGTCCAAGATGTCCTTCCTGTTGCCGGCTGGGATGAGGTGCGCAGGGAAGATAGTAGTGCAGATCTCTGGCATACCTGCAGGGGGAGGAGTCCGAACGGCACAGCGACTAGGTCCAGTAGGGCCGCAGCTGGGCGCACTTCCAGGAGCCCCACTCTGGCCTGGACATTGGTGATAGCTGCAGACAGCGTGGTCACCATGGAGTGGAGCTGGGCAATAGCCGAGGACATCGACTGCAGGGATTCCTGGGTGTCGGGCTGAGCTGCCACTGGTTGTGGAAAGAGCAGCCTAAAGAGCTCAGCTTTCCTGGCTGTGGTGGGGTAGGAAATACCCCTACGCCGCAACTCCACTATGAGCTTGGGTATGGTCCAAGCCCTGGGGGACTGAACGCTGACGCTCTGTGAACCCGCTGAGGGTGACAGAGGGACAGAGCAGCGAAGTCTCAGATGCCGACCTGAGACATGGCTTCAGCTAAAAGACCAAGAGAGGGGGAATGCATGTGTTAAGATAAGTTGCAAAGATAGGAAGGGACAGAGGAGTTACATATAGAAAAGAGAGAAGAAAGAAGCAAGGACAGAAAAAGGAACGACGCAGTGAAGAAGCCGGTTTGCGTTATTCTGTTGAGTAAGAATTTAGAAAACTCAAAAGAGTGAGTGGCAACCGGGGTGAGCCAGGAGATGATTGGCCATGTAACCGATAGCTTGGGTGCTCATGTGTGCTGAGCACAAACCTGTGAACCAGAGCCCCAGGGTGTACTGGGGCAAGAAGGTGAGTCTGGTACTGCCTAAGTAGGAATGTTGCAATCTGTAGTTCGTGCCGTGTGCTCGGTCTACTAATGCTTGCACTGCCAGCAAGCTTGATGTTTAGCAACCTTGTCTGCGTAGGTGAAGGGTCGCCCTTCGAAAACAGAGTGTAATGCAAAGAAACATATGACAGTAACTATCCCCTGATGAGCAGCCCAAATCGTGTATGTGAAGTGAACGTTTAGTGAAAGGGTGCTGAAAGATAATGTGAGGGAAGAACCCCTTGTAATACACACCTGACTTGACGCCCTAGTTTGCAAAGTCCTGGTTGGGGTCAAAAACTCAGTCAACTGGGAACTTGTAGCAAGGCAGCATAAAATCCAGATTTTAAAACCTGAAACCCACCCCTTGGAAATTGACTAGTGAAGATGCGAGCCCTAAAAATGTTTTGGTTTTTTTTTACCTGAAGAAATAACGTCGAACCTGATGCAGGATGGACCAACCTAAACCCGACTGATCTAAAGGAGAAATGACAGACAGAAACGGTGAGTGGTCGATGTGCGACTGGAGATGAGTGGTCACTAGAGACTTGCAATGATTGTAAGAAAGTAGCCTTATTAGGAAAGCGAAAACAAGGATAGCAGAACATTGACTATGTAGTAACGAATGGATGGATTTATTAACTGGTAACTTGTGGCAGAGGACTATAGGATAGAGCCGAGCTGCAGGATGCTGTGTGAAAAATTACTTTGTGTTCTGTGAAGCTGGGGATTCAAATGGTTATGTTGCCAACGCGATTATATTCGGATCAGGTTGTAGAGTGTGTAAAATTGAGTCGATTTGAATTGTTGTGCCGCCGACACGACTAGATTCAAAGGAGCCTGCAGTGTGTACGAATAGACCTGATACGAATGGTTACGCTGCCAATGCAACTGGATTCTAGTCGGGGTGAGGGGGTATACAAATGCGTAGGACAATGATTAAGTAGCGGGACTAAAGTTTGGGAATTTGTGAACAGTTGGTAGTCTACAACCTGGTGGGGCACAACAGGCAGAGGAATCTGTGAACACACAGTAACAGTAATTATGAACGGGGAACAACGGTAAGTAATCTACAATGTGGTGGGGAAAAGTAAGGAAGAGGGACCTGTGAACATACGGTGACAGTAATTACGAATGGGGAACATGTCGAACCAACAAGAACGCTTGATACAGGAAAGGTTTACGAGTCCTACCTGCGACAGTAAGCACGAAATGAACAACGAAAACCACGAATGGGGAAAGCGCAACACCCTGGGATTCAAATATACAGACTCATAAACATGCAGTGAGCTGGCAGAGTCAGTCTGGTGATGTACTATCGCACACTGGAACCGACAAAGACCACAGGTAAGTGGTCTGTTTATATACCCCCCTGGGCTCCTCCCATAAATTCAGGCCACCATACTGGTATATATATATATATATATATATATATATATATATATACAGTATACTGTATATATTGTAGAATCCAGCATTGAGATTTCCTCACTTGGTGACATTCAACTGTTATAGTCACTACCAGACCACAGAATTTTTTTGTATAAATGATGGTACCCCTTTCCTTTTGGTGGACTCTCCATATAGCTGACGGCATGTGTTACAATTTGGTTGAACAGTTATTGTGCAATCTTTTTAAGATCTACCATCTTTGTAATGAGCAGGCCTACCTAAACAATACGTTTAGTTTAGTTTAGTTAGGTAGGCCGTCATACTACATAGTGGTTTGTAAACCTAAACTACATTGTATTTTCACATCGTAATGTAGCCAGTTTAATGAAGACTAAACAAATTATTGGGGCTGAAAGCCAGACACACATCTATTATGGGCCTTGGCACAAACTACCGCAAGTTAATCTTACCAATGGAGTCTACAAAGAATACAAGGATCCTTAAAGCGGTTGTATGCCCTTAGGGAAAAAAAAAAATCTTGTAAGGCAAAGACATAATGAGCTGGTATGCACCACATACTAGCTCATTATGAAATACTCACCTTAGATCGAAGCACCCACATCATCTCCCAGTCACCGCCAAGGGAGCTGACATGTTCCCTCTGCGTTTCTTCAGGGTTTGAGGCTCCGGTGCTGTGAGTGGCATGCATGCGGGAGTCCTCCTTTCCAGCAATGTCTTGCACCATCCGGACCTTCAGAGCGCATGCGCCACTGATGTCAGCGGCTGCATGCAAGGTGAATATCTCCTAAACTGTAAAGGTTTAGGAGATATTAATTTTACCTACAAGTAAGCCTTATTATAGGCTTGCCTGTAGGTAAAAATGAGAAAGCGGACAATACAACCGCTTTAATTCCATTAATGCCCAAAACTGAGATTTCATATCTGGGTGTAGTTGACCTTTACTAATAGCTGAACTCACAAGTATAGTACACCTGAGAGCAAATGAGCCTTTTGGGGGGGGAATAAAAGACCATCTAAAAATCATTAACGTATTAGAGCCAAGTAATTTTATACAAGTGTGCATTATTATTCTGGGGTGTGCACTTGGGGAAACAGTAAACTAGATTATTGTGCTTTATTTTGATTAAGGCTCATTGACTGAGTAGTCTAATAATTACTGTGACTGCCAGGCCATGGAAAGGGAGGTTGGTTGATACTGATTTAGCTTCTCATGTGCATTCATGTGTTTCTATTGATCCACTTGAGAATCAGCTAGCTTAAGGTGACAGTTCTAACTACTCAGTCAGTGTTTAAGTCATCTTTTTGACTGTCCATTTTTTTTTTTCATTTAATGAAAAAGTTGCCTGTGTGTAATCTTATGTACAGGAGAGACATCTGCTGGATAGACAGTGAAAAGGCGACTTTTAACGAATTCATAGTGCCACATTTATTTTTATTTGCTTAGTATCCACATAATCTGTAATGTATAACTAAGAATAATTAATCAATAACAGTTCCTATCTTCAAAGAAGCTTACACTTTAATATTCCTTACTGGCACTTTCATGTAACAATACATGAACACAACCTTGGTGGAAGATGACTACGTCTATGAATTTAGATTGTGGAGCACACACATAACAGGGAGAAGGAAGACAAAAATTCTGTGCAATTCGTTTTCCTGGAGGGAACTGTGCTCCCTGTAAAGCCATTGTATTGGATATTAGGTATAAAATGTTTGCATTGGGGTTTTTACATTACTTAAAGAGGAAATGTAATTTCTAGCAAAAAAAACAAAAAACAAAAGAAAACCAAACAAAAAACTAAGTAGTACAGTAAGGTTATTTCTAATGCTGTCATTTGTGTTCTTCAACCACATTGTAAGTTCACCTCTAAAGAAAATAATAATTAAAGCCCATATTTTTGCAGGAAAAATGCACATTTTTTCACTGGAGCCTGCAACCCACGATCAGTGCTCTGCAAAAAGGGGGGCTATCATGTAAAGGGAGAGCTGTGATGTGAAGATGGAATGTGATCTAAAGGAGGGGGAATGTGATGTAAAGGGTGGGGGCACTGGGGTAAAGAGGGATGACGCTGGGACTGAGCACACTGATGTAAAGTCGGGGGGTAGCATGATGTAAAGAGGGTTAACTGTAATGTGAAGGGGGGCTGAGGACTCTGCTGTAAAGGAGGACAGTCATGTAAAGGGAGGGCTGTGATGTAAAGGGTAGCGCCCCCTCCGTGTACAGAATAGGAAAATTCAGTTGCCTCTTCTGTGGGCAGAGGAGCTGGGATTAATTTGTTTGTGTTAGCTTTGCAGAGCTCCAAGGGCTTGGTCTCTGTTCCCCCCCCCCCCCCTGGCTTCTAGAACTTGCTAGATAGTTCTGGAACTTAGAGGGTAGAGGGGCAGGGGATAAAGGCTAAATATTTATGGTTTCCACCAATCTCTGGGTAGGCAAGGCCCAGAAGGTGGAGAGATAAGACATAAATGTTCAGGAGCCCAGGAGTGAGGGAGCAGAATCCAGGGTCCTGTTGCCTGGAGAGGAACCTTGTGCTGGGGGGGGCCCTGCCCCTGGGCAGAAGGAAGGACAGGAGAGAGCCAGTGAGCAGATGAAGTCTAACTCCCTTTCCAGCCTAGGCTTAGCTGAAGTCATCCTAACAGTCAAGATTTGGCCCTGTATAGCAGGAAGCCTGTGCAGCAGCCTCTTGGGCCTCAGGATTCACCATAGAGGGACTAAGTGAGTAACTTCTTTTCCTGGCCTACCTCACCTCAGCACATAATGGGTTAACCCCTCCTCTGGAGCCCCACGGGACCACCTCCTCCTAGCTAAATAAGACAGCTCCTCTCCCAACTGAAGTGTTCTTTTTTTGGTCATTCTCCAGGCTACCTGTTAATTGCAGTCGGTAAGTACTTTGTTTGCTGCAAGTATATCCCCCCAGCCAAACCTACCCCTCCATGTCCAGCCTCTCATGGAGTTGTAAGGCCCTGAATGTTGGATGGTAAACCCTCCTAAAAAACTGTGTGCCCTGTGTGGCGGGCTGCGGGCAAATTGATGCTTAAACAGCATTGATATTGTACAGGTGTGGTATTATAAAAGCTCTGCAATGTCATCATTGCCTCTCCCTTGGGTTTTTTTTCCTGTCTTTTATATGCAGCTCACCGCACTCCTCTCCTGGCTTTATTGTCAGTCTGAGAGCAGCTGTGAATGATGTTACAGGGGGCGGGGAGTTGGGAGCACGGGATGGTAACTGCCAGTCACCATGCAATAGCGTAAATGATCTTGGAGGTCTGCAGTTGAGAGGGCTTCTCTCTCTGCAGTCCTGCCAGGTAAAGACTTGCCTCTGACTGTGTCTCCTGTCTGCCTCTGGATGTGCTGTCCTGGCTCCCTTGCTATGTACCTGTTTTTGGTGTGAGGTAATATGATTTTCTCCATATTTGTTGTGCAAATATGAGTTTGCCACACCTGGGACATGGTTTTTAAAAGCATACTCAAGGAATGCAAATTAGGGTGTTTTGCATGATTTTAGAAGCAGTAACCCTGAACACAAACGTTCCAAAAAACCTAAGACCGGCCAACGATCATCTTCTCCTGACCAGGACAATCCATATCACACAGAGTCCTCCACAGGGCGGCTTTTATGCTCCCCAAGCACCCCATGTGGCTCTGGCTCACATGCGTTTATGCCAGCATAATAGGAAATGCCTTTCCCAGCTCAGGGTGCATTTTGGGCCTGCATGCAGTCTGCAGTGGCAGAGAAATGAACTTGCACAGGTTGCCTCACAAGGATGGGGTTGTGCAAAATTCTAAGCCCTATTAAGGCAGCTATAGCAGAAAGTATGCTGCAAATATCCACGTCACAAGCAATACCCATAATGATAGAGCGTAAATCGCTTGTTGATGAAGGATGGCAGAGACCTCATCAGAAGACTAATTTACAGTACAGTTTCTCTAAGCTTTATCCAAAAGAGATGGCTGATGTATGTTCATGCGCTGCACTTCCAGGGTTGGATCGGATGCTGCCCCCTAGTGTCTGGCGCATCAAGTGTCTTTGCCTTTTTATAACTTTGCCTTTAGAGATCCTTTGGATGGGAAAGTGGACTTGTTGACACCAGATGTTGTTGAGTATGTTTTTATTCTGCATCAAGAGCGCATGGACAGTGTTTAACTTGAATTCCAATTACCTAGTTCACACCAGTGCAGCGCATTCTAGCGCAGTCAACAAAAGTAGAATATGCTACATTGTTTGTGTATGGAATACATCTGGAAAGTGGCAAAACACATTGAGAATGCATTAGAATGCATCAACAACACTCATGCAGAAACACATCTGGAATGCAGAAATTGTGGTGATCTGGCCATCAGGCTTGTAGAGAATCTATACAATGACAGGTTTTGCCTGTCAACCAGCAATAGCGTTAACTGCGATATATAAACTGTTTAGAAATTGCATTCAATTCAAGACTGGAAACTGCAAGATTTGGCACAGTTTCTGGAGGAGTTGAACCTGGCAACTGACTTTTGGTGGATGCTTTGATAGAGCTAGTACAAGCGCTGGCGCACTCAGTCACTGCCATGAGAGCGCTGTGGTTACACCACTGGAGAGCAGGTGGAACTTTTACACAAGTATTCAACATTTCCTATAATGGGAGGTTATTGTTTTGCCAAACGCTTAACAGCGCAATTAACTTTGGGGTGTCCGGGACCCGGACCCGAACCCGGACTTTTCAAAAAAAGTCCGGGTTCGGGTCCGGGGTTCTGGTATTTTATTACACGTGTTGAATAGCTGCCAATCAAC
>BLSH010492922.1:1284841-1326468 GCA_018402905.1 Glandirana rugosa | reverse complement strand
GGTCAGGTGACAGGTACTCGGGTACTCTGATGGACTGGTGACAGGTACTCAGGTACTCTGATGGACTGGTGACAGGTACTTGGGTACTCTGATGGACAGGGGACAAGTACTCGGGTACTTTGATAGGCAGGTACTCAGGTACTTTGATGGGCAGTTGACAGGTACTCGGGTACTTTGATGGACAGGTGACAGGTACTTGGGTACTTTGATGGACAGGTGACAGGTACTCGGGTACTTTGATGGGCAGTTGACAGGTACTCGGGTACTTTGATGGACAGGTGACAGGTACTCGGGTACTTTGATGGACAGGTGACAGGTACTCGGGTACTTTGATGGGCAGGTGACAGGTACTCTGATGGACTGTGACAGGTACTTTGATGGGGTGGTGTGCTTGGTGTACACAGTAGGCGGTAACGAGCTGTTACCGCAATCTCCCTGTCACACACGATTGGTGTGTGACAGGGAGAACCGCGGTAACAGCTCGTTACCGCGGTTTGTTTACATCACATGACCGGCTGTGATTGACACAGCCGGCACGTGGTAAAGAGCCAAATCTATTGGCTATTTACATGGATCGGAGCTGGGCTATGTCCGAGGGACAAGCCTCAGCTCCGATCGCCGCGCTGCGCGATCCTGGGGGCGCGCACGAGCGGCGTGCATGAGAGGAGCGTTAGTGACCGGCTGTGATTGGACACAGCCGGTCACGTGATAAAGAGCCAATTTTATTGGTTCTTTACCCCGATCTGGGGGGGACACAACCCCCCGGCAGACGAGCGATCCGTAATCGCTGCTCTGCGGGCCCCTGCGAGAAGCGGCGGACGTCATATGACGTCCGCCCGGATTGACAAGCAGTTCCTGCCGACGTCATTTTACAATGACTCGGTAGGGAACTGGTTAAACATTATTTTAAGTTATTTCCCTATCCCCATTTCTTTGTAGGGTACTTGTCCAACTCTTACCCCCATTTTCCTTCCTTTTGCAGACCTCTAGGACTTGCCAGGACTTTGTTACAGTCATTTTTGTGCCTAAAAGTTCGGGTCCCCATTTATTTCAATGGGGTTCAGGGTCCAGGTCAAAGTTCGGGTCAAGTCCGGACTTTGTCCGTAAGTTCGGCCGAACCTGCCGAACCCGGACTTCCAGAGGTTCGATCAACTCTAGTGCAGATCTCTGCCTTATCTTTCACAGGCTACAGATGGGTGAAAAAAACAGTGACCATATGCTTCTTGCAGGTGACAATCTATATATGACTTTAAGAGAAATCCTTGTTCCCTCTGTGGGACTTAGGCTTGGATCAGAGAGCACCCTTTGCCTCAATGGTTTCATTCCATTGAAGTACATCATGGTAAAACTAGTTATTCTGACAGTAACTACTTCAGACAGTAGAATGTTAAAGATTGCAACACTTTCCTGCAAGGACCCTATGATGTCTGTCCTTTTTTTTTTTTCACCAGAAATAAGGATATGACGTCTATCTCCAAAGTTGAACTTTAAAGTGGTATCCAGTTTCCAGCAAAACTGGGAAGAAGTCCCTCCGAGTTTTCACATGAGAGTCACTGAGTGCACAGCAGGAAGACTTCAGTTCCTTACACATGGTCAAATTACTAACAGTGTACTTGGTCAAAAGAGGAAAGTGGACAATCTTTTCATTCAGCCATCAGGTCCTCAAGTGTCATCCACTATTGGGTTACCAGGGTGATTAGATTGGTATGCAGGAAGTAGGCCTTTCTGTTCTGAAACAATTGCAAGCTTATTTGACCAGAAGAGTGGCTACCTTTGGGGTAGTTATGCCAGGATTGCTTGGAAGATATACAGTATCTCACAAAAGTGAGTACACCCTTCATATTTTTGTAAATATTTTATTATTATCTTTTCATGTGACAACACTGAAGAAATGACACTTTGCTACAAAGTAGTGAGTGTGCAGCTTGTATAACAGTGTACATTTGCTGTCCCCTCAAAATTACACCATTGGCAACAGAAGTGAGTGCACCCCTAAGTGAAAATGTCCAAATTGGGCCCAATTAGCCATTTTCCCTCCCTGGTGTCATGTGACTCGTTAGTGTTACAAGGTCTCAGGTTTGAATGGGGAGCAGATGTGTTACATTTGGTATTATCACTCTCACTCTCTCATACTGGTCACTGGAAGTTCATTATGGCACCTCATGGCAAGGAACTCTCTGAGGATCTGAAAATAAATGTTGCTCTACATAAAGATGGCCTGGGCTATAAGAAGATTGCCAAGACCCTGAAACTGAGCTGCAGCATGGTGGCCAAAACCATACAGTGGTTTAACAGGACACGTTCCACTCAGCCATGGTCAACCAAAGATGTTGAGTGCACATGCTCGGCGTCATATCCAGAGGTTGTCTTTGGGAAATAGACGTATGAGTGCTGCCAGCATTGCTGCAGAGGTTGAAGGGGTGGGGGGGGGGTCAGTCTGTCAGTGCCCAGACCATACGCCGCACACAGCATAAATTGGTCTGCATAGCTGTCGTCCCAGAAGGAAGACTAGTCTAAAGATGATGCACAAGAAAGCCCTGAAACAGTTTGCTAAAGACAAGGACATGGATTATTGGAACCATGTCAGGTGGTCTGATGAGACCAAGATAAAATTATTTGGTTCAGATGGTTCAAGCATGTGTGGCGGGAACCAGGTGAGGAGTACAAAGACAAGTGTTTCTTGCCTACAGTCAAGCATGGTGGTGGGAGTGTCATGGTCTGGGGCTGCATGAGTGCTGCTGGCACTGGGGAGCTACAGTTCATTGAGGGAACCATGAATGCCAACATGTACTGTGACATACTAAAGCAGGGCGTTATCCCTGCCCCTTGAAGACTGGGCTGCAGGGCAGTATTCCAACATGATAATGACCCCAAACACCCTCCAAGATGACCACTGCCTTGCTAAAGAAGCTGAGGGTAAAGGTGATGGACTGGCCAAGCATGTCTCCAGACCTAAACCCTATTGAGCATCTGTGGGGCATTCTCAAATGGAAGGTGGAGGAGCGCAAGGTCTCTAACATCCACCAGCTCTGTGATGTCATCATGGAGGAGTGGAAGAGGACTCCAGTGGCAACCTGTGAAGCTCTGGTGAACTCCATGCCCAAGAGGGTTAAGGCAGCGCTGGAATATAATGGTGGCCACACAAAATATTTACAATTTGGACCCAATTTGGACATTTTCACTTAGGGGAGTACTCACTTTTGTTGCCAATGGTTTAGACATTAATGGCTGTGTGTAGAGTTATTTTGAGGGGACAACCAATTTACACTGTTATACAAGCTGTATACTCACTACTTTACATTGTAGCAAAGTGTCATTTCTTCAGTGTTGTCACATGAAAAGATAGAATAAAATATTTACAAAAATGTGAGGGGTGTACTCACTTTTCTGAGATACTGTATGTAAGATGGCTAGCTTGAAGGTTTTGTGCGGCCTTCATTCAACCTTACAAACTAAATGTGCGGTCAGCAAGTTTGGGACAAGCAAGATCAATTCTTTTTGGCTTTAGCAGCTTTTCTTTGATTGTCAGTGTCTCTTTTCATTTGTTTTCTCTCATCCATTTATTCAGCTCTGGTATTTCCTGTTGTGTGCTGACATGAAGTGGGCCAGGAAAATGAAAAATTTTTATCAAATACTTACCATAGTTTTCCTTTCTTAGCCCATCCTCATGTCAGCACAGGACTCCCTCCCTAGTGGGCTGTCACAAGCTAGGTTATCGAACACTTCAGTTGGGAGAGGGGCTGTCTTTTATTTAGCTGGGAAGAGGTGGTCCTGTGGGGCCTGTGGGGCTCCTGAGGAAGTGGTAACCCATTGTGTGCTGACGTAAGGATGGGCCAGGAAAGGGAAATTACTGTAAACATTTGATAACAATTTTCTATTTTCACCTCACCCCGAGCCTGGATTAAGAGGGGCAACAAGGTGCAATATTTTGCATGTCCATATGCAAGGGACAGCTTAATGCTAGCTCATAGCCATCAATGCCATCCTAGACCTCTATCTTGGGTTCAAAGCAGCCAGGTGCATCAGCAATTCTCTAAGGAGTAGCACCTGCATTCATCAATTGGAACATTTTGCTATCAGTTTAGCTGTGCCAGCAATTCCACAGGAGGACAGCAGTTTTGACGTTAATATCTAGCAGCCAGATAGATTAGCAAGTCCTCAAGGTTTCATATAATTTCTACAGTTCTGGGCATCCCATGCTTCCATTCCCCATCCAAGTTTAACCCCTAAATAAAAATAAATAAATAAAATCCCCTGGACTGATTCTTGAGTCTGTATGAAAGCTGCAAAATTCATATTGCCTTGCTGTGTGCATAAGGGAAGGACCCAAAAATCAGACCCTTAAGGGGGTAGTGCTAAAGGAAGCATTGATGTAAAGAGGGAGAACTGTGATATAAAGGGGGGCTGAAGACACTGATGTAAAGGGTGGAAGAGGACCATGATATAAAAGGGGTTAACAGTGATGTGAGGGAGGCTGAGGACACTGCTGTAAAGGAGTCATAGCACAAACATGAGACATGGATCTCTGCTGGAAAAAAATGTTACCGTCTAGACCTCTGGGAATTTTAATTCAATACCCCTGGATTAGAGGAACCAAGTACATTTATCCTTTTGAACCTTTGCCCTGAGCTAACCAATCTCACAATCAAAGTAACATAAGAATTGTTAACATAGTGAAAACGCAATACAAAATAATACAATACAAAAAATAATAATAATAATTCCTTTTTATTTTCATTTATCAGAGACGTGGTTTCCCATATCACTCAGCCATTTGCTAGATTTTGATCCATGCCCAATGTGTTAAATTAATAAAATGCAAACATTTTTGAGGCGCTTACTCCCAAAAGAGCTGCAGTTTCTTGGGTCCCATTTCCTGTGCTCACCACTCTGTAAATAGCACCATGCACCCTGACACACCTGCTGGGGGGGAATATTTATTGCAGATATATATTTACTACACCATTGGCTAAAGAGGTATGAACAACAGCAAGGACAAACATTGTTAAACAATAGAAAGAAATATACTGCAAATGAATGAACAGTAGAAGAAATATACTGCAAACTGGTGCAAATGAGTGAACAGTAGAAGAAATATACTGCTAATTGGTGAAAGAAAGCAAGAAATATACTGCAGAAAATAAACAATTTGCATAGAGAGCAAACTCTTCTATACCCTATATTGGGGCAAGCATAACTAGGAAAAGTTATGCCACTATAGCAGTTCAGCAGTCTATAAACTACTCTCTTTTTTGCTGGCCAGCTCGTCAGGTTCCAATTCTTATGTCTGAGCACTCAAGATATGTCCCTTGAAGCACTGATAAAGGTGCTGGCTCTGTGATACTTGCAGGCAGCACAATTCCTCTTTGTCAAAATGTAGTGGAGTTAGGCCACTGACCTCTTACTAACTCTTGGAGTAGCAGGTGATATCCCTCCATCGCCTGTTGGCAGTGCAACCAGTCAGTGGCCACACTGTCCTTCCCCTCTATAAGGCAGCGGGCTCAGTCATCATCTGTGGCACTCTCCGGTGTCCCAGAATGTCTGCCACCACTCCTCTTTTCCTCTCATATGCAGTGATAAGCAGTTCGCTGGCAGTCTGATACACACTTAGTCCCTCTGAGCGACCTGCATATGCCTTATCCTCTGGCTGGGAAAGAGACACACACACCCTTCCTTTGAGCCCCATTGTCCCTAGGGATCTGAGGCTTCTCCACCCAGGTTTCCAAGTCAGCTTAGTCAGTAGGGAACTACACCTCCCACAGTCCTCCATCCTCCCAGTGTTCCTAGCAGTCCACATCCTCAGTGTTCCTATGGGGTAGCGTGCAGGCTTAACACTGGCTGCTCTTATTTCTGTAATAGCAGCCTCTACTGGCAGCTGTGCCTGTGAATAGTCCCTGTCACTGCTTAAACACAGAATCCTCTCCACAAACCTGAACAAGGGCAGCAGTAGAAACAGCAAACCAACAGGCCGGTCCATTTAGCCACTCCTCTCCTGCCAATGCTGCAGACTAGGCTACATATTTATTTAATATAGTTGTGGACTCTGGGACTGGGTTTTTACATTTTCAAACATTTATTTTACTTTCAGCTCTTCTTATGTTAATGCCTTTTTAGATAAGACATGGAGTGGCCAGAGGACCATTGTTGACCTCTTTGACCTTTTCCTGTAAGTATTCCTCCAGGGACCAGAGGAGAAGGATGAGCAGTAGTGAAAATTAAGTATAAAATACAGTGACCATAAGCTACTCCTCTCTTCTCCAGAGTGAAATCGTGAAAGGAGAAGTACAGCCAAAGACTCCTGTGGATCACAGGAGTGCAGATAATTTGCACTCTTGTGACACTTTTCAACAGACAGCCCGCTGATGGCTGACATCACAGAGCCGGTCCAGTCTGGGGAAAGATTGCGACTATATGGGTGTGATTCGCCCACATGCCTGGACGGGCACCCAGCTTAGCCTCTCAGCAAGCGGCTGAGAGCCTTAGCTGGCCGCTCCCGTCCCCTCCACAGCCCAGCGCTCCAGTGAGTGCGAAGGGGGGGCAGAGCAGAGAGTCGGTGACTGACAGCGGTGTTTGATTGCTCAGTTCTCAGCCTTAGAGCCAGTGAGGGACTGATGCTGCATCCACCTAGGTAAGTTTGATTTAAAAAAATTAAAAATCCCATAATTCTCATAATTGAAGCTCAGTAGAGCAACACCCACCCTAATGTCTCCAGTAACAACCTTCCAATATGCCAGGTGCTTGGGCATATTTACGTGTTTTAACCACTTGCCTACTGGGAACTTAAACCCCCTTCCTGCCCAGGACAATTTTCAACACTGTCGCAATCATCCCGCATTCCTGGACCGGCACTGGCTCAGCCTCTCAGCAAGTAGCTGAAAGCCTGAGCTGGCCGATCCCATCCCCTCCACAGCCCAGCACTCCAATTAGCACGGGAGCGGCAGAGCAGAGAGCCATTGACTGATAGTAACAGCTCTCTGCTCAGAGAGCACTGAGAACCGAACGATCAGCGGTGTTTGATCGCTCGGTGGAACCGATGCTGCATCCACCTAGGTAAGTATGAGTAAATAAAGAAAAAAATCCCATACTTCTCTTTAAAGCTCAGTGCAGCAACACCCACCCTTCTGTCTCCAGTAACAACCTTCCATTATGCCAGGTGTTTGTGTTTTTGCTGGAGCTGGAGAAAAACATTTTTCCCTAAACCCCCTTTTATGCCAAGCTTGTTACTTCAACTGCTACCTTTATGGCCTGGGCAGTCCCAAAAAAATATTTTCCCACTTACCAACATTATTTATAATGCATTTTTGTTAAATATATTAACATTTTTCAACCACTTGCCTAATGGGCACTTAAACCCCCTCCTGCCCAGGCCAATTTTCAGCACTGTTGCACTTTAATTGACAATTGTGCGGTCATGCCCAAATTAAATTTTTATCACTTTTTTTCACACAAATAGAGCTTTCTTTTGGTGGTATTTAATCACTTCTGGGTTTTTTATTTTCTGCTAAACAAACAAAAAAAGACCAGAGACTTTGAAAAAAAAAAACAGTTTTCATAGTTTGTTATAAAACTTTGCAAACAGGTAATTTTTCTCCTTCATTGATGTGCGCTGATGAGGCTGCACTGATGGGCACTGATAAGGCGTGTGACGGAATCCGGACATCCTGTTGGGTATCTCCACCAAGAAGCTACTTCCCATGTTCTGGAACACAAGACCGGCAAGTCTGGCTACAGTTACCCCAATAACTAGGCAATACCAGTTTTGGAGTAAACCAGAAATAGAACTGTTTATTTGAAAAGTATACAGGCTTTTATACACTTGAGGAAGACATCCCCCCTCCTGATCATCTGATCATATTACCCTAACAATGCAACTATAACCAGAATCATAATTAACAAGTAATTTAAACCAGCCTAGGTGCCTAGACTTTTCAGCCCCTACAAGAGTGAATACAAAGGACACAGCATTACAAGTATAAACACAGATCACAAGGGTAATTTGCTGGTAGATAATAGCTGTGTTAATTAGCACAATACATAACGGGTTAAAGACCGTTAGGAGGTTCACTAGACATTGCAATAAACACACTATAGCAGATAACCCCAGACAGGTGGCTTGAGTTGATGACATCACCATCTGCTTTGAGTCCCACAGTGTGAATCAGTCACTATTGGTAGTGAGGCAGTTAGGCCCTATACAGGGATCCCAGAGTCCGTGTGTCTTGGGGGGACATGGACTTGAATCCAAAGTAACATTTCTCAAAGGGTCCCCAGGCATACACCTCACAAAGAGTAGTGTTCCCTTAAAAACCAGGGCCCATAATCAGTAGGCAAGAGGCTTGCATTCAGTCCCTTCCAGAAGTCTCTGTCCCGGGTGAGTCTATCACAAGGTGGTACTGGGTGGCACTGATGAGCAGCACTGAAGGGCACTGACAGGTGGCACTGATGGGCACTGATAGGCACTGGTAAGTAAAACTGATAGGCAGAACTGATGATGACGCACCGATTGGCAGCACTGATCGGCACTGATGGGTAGCACTGGTGGGCATTGATAGGTGGCACTGATAGGCAGCACTGTTGTGCACTGGTAGATGGCACTGGTAGGCACTGGCAGGTGGCACTGGTGGGTACAGATGTGGTGGCAGTGGCTCGGTGATCAGGGTTTTTTATTCTTTTCATGCTGTCAGCGTGACAAGAAAAAATAGCCGATTACCGGCTCTGTTTACATCATGTGATCAGCTGTCATTGGCTAACAGCTGATTATGTGATAAGGGGTCAGGATTGGCCCCTTACTCCGATCTATGATCAGCCGAGTCTCCTTGACTTGCTGATCACAAAGTGTGCCATGTGCCCCGTTGAGGGCACGCAGGCTGCTCGAGCGTGGGAGGATGTACATGGATGCCCTCCCGGCAATTTAGGCCCATGCTGTAGCCGTCTTTTGGCTATAGCGTGGGCGGGAAGGGGTTAAACTTTTCATTTTTGTTATTTGTTTTTTGGAGGTAAGGCTATCCCTGCCCTGGTCAAGCAAGTAAGGCTATAACTAAAAGGCCTACTAGCGATCATATCCATGGGCTACTGGGTGTCAAGGAAGTACCACTGGCTGGATTGGGCACCTTTTTTTTTATAATTGATAGGTTGTTGCATTATCAGCACTAGGCTTGTAGCTACTGTATCGTTATTGTTAGTAATTGGAATTAGGTTGATGGTATAATTTTTTTGTGTGGCCCGTAGATGACAGAAGGCAGCAGCAAGTCCACTGTTCATTATACCTCTTTTTATAGCTTCAACATACAGTTAACAATACCATTTGACACATTACTCAATAAATGTTTTTAGCTGCAGCTGACAGATCATACAACTTTGTAGCCCTCTGCTATCTTTTAGTCACAGCAATGTGCTACCCAAAATTTCAATTTTTTCCTGATGTTGAGCAAACATAGAGTTATTGTGGGGTCGGGGCAGCTAGTCCCTAAACTTAACACTGGCGTAACTGTAACTCTGTTGATACTAGAGTCTTAGCCCCTTGTCTATCATTCTCGATTCCTTGACCAACTTATAATGTTCCTAAAAGATGTGTTCACAAGCAGAAGCAACAACAAAATATGTTACTGGGTTTTTTTTATAACATAAAACCATTTAAATCAGTCCCAATGAAGGAACTTAAAACATAATGTCTTCATACTACAGCAAATGTAGTTAGCAGCTGATTATCCTAGCTTCCCATTTTTGAGGGGTGGGAGAAAATATGGACAGCTGGAGAAAATAAACCCAAGCAGCTCCATACGAAAATTGTCTTCAGTCAAAACTAAACTGAGATTTTTTTCCTCGCTTACGCATCAATATACTTCAGAGTTGCTTTCTGTATATGGCTTTTTGATACTCTTTAATATTTGTTAATTTCACTTAATTTTTATTATATGTAGCGTTTCCCCCGTAGGAGCGGCTGAATTTGATGATATAATTTACTACTCTGAAGTACAACCCTTGCACGCTCGTATCTTCAGTTGTCTAGGGGTATATTGAAAGAAGCTGAACACCAATCACTTTTCTGATGCTTGAACAGGATAACGTTTATTCTTCACACAAGCACAAGGAGAGAGGGGTAGGGAGCTCAGGACACCCTTTCAGGGATAGTCAAAAATATGAACAGTTACATAGGTACATAGTTATATAGTCAGTGAGGTTGAAAAAAGACACAAGTCCATCAAGTCCAACCTATGTGTGTGTTTTTATGTCAGTATTACATTGTATATCCCTCATTTTGTGGTCCCTTAGGTGTTCATCTAATAGCTTTTTGAAATTATCTATATTCCCAGCAGAAACTACTACTTGTGGAAGAGAATTCCACATTCTCACTGCTCTTACCGTAAAGAAACCTCTACGCATTTTAAGGTTAAACAGCCTTTCTTCTATTCTTAGTGAATGGCCGCGTGTGTTTGTGTGCTCCCTTGCGCTGAATAGTTTTGTCCCTAAAGTGGGGTCACCAGTACAGTATTTGTACATTGAAATCATATCCCCTCTCAAGCGTCTTTTCTCCAGAGAGAATAAGTTCAGTGCTTGTAATCTTTCCTCATAACTAAGGTCCTCCAATCCCTTAATTAGCTTTGTTGCCCTTCTCTGAACCCTTTCCAATACCTGGACATCCTTCCTAAGGACTGGTGCCCAGAATTGGACGGCATACTCCAGGTGCGGCCTCACCAGAGACTTGTATAGTGGGAGAATTATTGATTTATCCTTGAAGTTAATCCCTTTCTTGATGCATGCCAACACTTTTTAGCTTTGCTTGCAGCAGCTTGGCATTGCATGCCACTGCTGAGCCTGTTCTCCACTAGGACCCCTAGGTCTTTTTCCATCCTAGATTCCCCCAGAGGCTCTCCCCCTAGTGAGTAGTTTGCTTTTTTGTTCTTGGTACGCAAATGCATTATCTTACATTTTTCTATGTTAAATCTCATTTGCCACTTGTCTGCCCACCCCATTAATTTATTCAGATCTTCTTGCAAGGTTTCCGCATCCTGTGGAGAATGTATTGCCCTGTTTAGCTTGGTATCATCCGCAAATATTGAGATTGAGCTGGTCACCCCGTTCTCCAAATCATTTATGAATAAGTTGAATAGGATTGGTCCTAGGACAGAACCTTGGGGAACCCCACTTTCTACACCAGACCATTCTGAGTACTCCCCATTTATCACCACCCTCTGGACATGCCCCTGTAGCCAGTTTTAAACCCAGGTACTCACCCGTTTGTACAGTAAACGTTTATGGGGAACTGTATCAAATGCTTTCGCAAAATCCAGATACACAAGGTCTACAGCCCTTCCTTTATCTAGATGGCAGCTCACCTCCTCATAGAAGGTTAATAGATTGGTTTGGCAAGAACGATTTTTCATGAAACCATGTTGATTACTGCTAATGATACAGTTCTCGTTACAATAATCTTGTATATAATCCCTTATTATTCCCTCCAAGAGCTTGCCAATTATTGATGTTAAGCTAACTGGTCTGTAATTCCCAGGAAATATCTTGGTCCTTTTTTATATATTGGTACTACATTGGCTTTCCTCTAATCAGCTGGTATCATACCAGTCAGAAAACTGCTCTTAAAGATTAAGTACAAAGGTCTGGCAATAACTTGGCTAAGTTCCTTAAGGACCCTCTGGTGTAAGCCATCTGGGCCCGGTGACTTATTAGTGTTCAGTTTTTCAAGCCTATTTCTGATTTTATCCTCAGTCAGCCATGAGGGTACTTCCTGTGATGTGTCGAGAGGACCAGCATTGTAGTTCTGAATAATTGAACCCCCCCCCCCGTTTCCTTTGTGAATACTGAGGAGAAAAATGTGTTTAACACCTTTGCCATTTCTCCATCCTTTGTAACCAGATTACCTTCATCATTCTTTATGGGGCCAATATGATCTGACCTCCCTCTCTTGCTGTTTATATACTTAAATAATTTCTTGGGATTCCTTTTACTCTCCTCAGCTATGTGTCTTTCATGTTCTACCTTAGCTGCTCTGATTGCACCTTTGCATTCCTTATTGCGTGTTTTATATATATGAAAATCTGACTGAGACCCCTCCGCCTTGTATTTTTTGCAGGCAGACTCTCAGGCAAAAATACAGTGAGACAGCATAACAGGCCGTAGCCTCTTCTGAACACTCTGGCACGTGGCCGTCTCACTTAGCAACCCCAAAAACGAACGTTACACTTGTGATCTGTAGAACTCCCGCTTAGTTCTCTAAGCTTCAGTGGATCCCAATTTAGCAACAAAGGAATGTACTCACAAACATGTAGAACTCTCTCACAGTTCTTTGGGCTTGGGTGGATCCTGACTTAGAAATGAACAGAGTACACTCACGGGTCCACTGAACTCTCTCACAGTCCCCTTACTGAAGCAGATCCTGAGCAGGCGCACCGCAACACTTTACATCTTCCGGACAGGCATGGGTCTCCTGGCAGCCAGGACCCCTGGATAGGCCTAAGGACTCTGGCCTAGCAGCCACGAGGTTTCTGTAACGCAGGCCCCTCCCAGCGAACTGGGAGAGCGACTGGGGCCTACCAGCTGGGCTGGATTCTCCCAAAGATCACATGACTCCCTCCCAATATATGGTCTCCTCCCACCTACCCACAATGCACTTGCACCAAGTGGATTGGCTGGGAAAAGAATGAGATCACTCCAGAATGTTCTGGAATATTATGATTTATCACACCCTTATCTTAGGCAGCAGTGCCACCTACTGACATGGTGGAGAAGTCACAGCAAGACCAGTAGTGTCTTACAAATATATTTTGCCTGACAGCCTAACAAATTTAGCACCCCGCTACACATATATTATTTTATATAGTTTATAATTTTTCCTTCTTTATTACAAGGCTGAAAGTGAGGTTGTGTGACATGCCAGGTCCCAAGTCTATCATCTGTACTGAGTGAGGAGGTACTTCATTGGGTATCCTCGTTGTTGCTTGGTAGACACAGACAATCCACATTGGATAAATCAATACATATAAATTACCTGTGCTATTCTAATAAATACATAAATAAATAAGCTACTGTAAAAATATCTAAAATAAATTAAGCAAAATCAAAGACCAACAAATGCAGCACTAAACATTGAGAATAAATACATAAATAAATAAACAAAAAATACATATTTTAGGTGGAAAACCAATAAATGAAAGATGTTCCAAAAAGATGTGATGCAAAAAAACTATCTACATTTCATTCAATAATCATGTTATCTGACTGAAGGACTGAGCACTATCTTTGTGAGTTTCTCTGGTTGTTTTTATACATCATAATACATTTGTAAAATTTTGTACTATGGATTCTTTGCCTCTTTTCTTTTACCTCTGTATGGTGTATTCTTGGTGTCTATAGGTTAAGATCGATCTAGGGGAATTAGTATTGGACGGCATTAAGAGAATATGCTTTTGCATATGCGAAGGGTGGACGGCAAATTTATTGGCACAATTTTGTTAATGAATGAAGAGCACAGGTTTATGGACTAACATTTTTTTCTCACTTGTTAACTTCCCATTGAGTGTCCAGCTTTGGGGTTCCTACAGGCTCCAGAAGACTGTGAAGTTATGCCGATATGCAGTGACAAGACCAATCAGCGGTGGGCCTGGACTGTATTGGTGGATCACCAGTCTCTACTCCTAGTAGAGTTGTTGTAGTGAGTTAGATAATAGCAGACTCATGCCAGTGAAAAGTGTTTTAGAGAGCTAAATGGGGAAAAAAAATTAGAATTGGGCGGTTCTCTAGCTGATAACAGCAATCTTAACAACATTTTTGAGTGGCTATTTGATTTTTTTATAGAAATGATCTGAAACGTATATATGGGTTAGTGTGTGAAAATAATTTGTATGAATAAGCGTATTGGTAGATTGTGCAGTTATGGAAGGGAAGCAGAACTAAGCTCTCTATCAACATTAACTATGTTTAATCCTTGTGCCTGCTAGCATTATTAACCACTTTGCCCCCTTCCTGACCAGAGCCATTTTTGCGATTCGGCACTGCGTCACTTTAACTGAAAATTGCGCGGTCATGCGACGTTGTACCCAAACAAAATTTGCGTCCTTTTTTTCCCCACAAATAGAGCTTTCTTTTGGTGGTATTTGATCACCGCTGCGTCATTTCTGATCGCCGCTATAAACAAAAGAATAGCGACAATTTTGCAAAAAAACCCAAATTTCTCACTTTTTGCTAAAATACAAATCCAAAAAAAAATATAAAAAAACATTTTTTTTCATCGGTTTTGGCTGATTTATATTCTTCATATTTGTGATAAAAAAATTGCAATCTGCATTTATTGATTGGTTTGCGCAAATGTGGTCGCGTTTACGGATGATGAGAATTCATTTCTGGGTTTTTGGGGGGTTTTTTTACTAGTAATGGCGGCGATCTGCAATTTTTAGCGGTACTGCAATATTGCAACGGGCATGTCGGAACATTTTGACACTTTTTTGGGACCATTGGCATTTATACAGCGATCAGTGCTATAAAAATGCACTGATTACTGTGTAAATGCCATTGGCAGTGAAGGGGTTAACCTGCAGGGGGCGCTCTAAGGGTTAACTGTGTTCCCTGGGCGTGTTCTAACTGTGTTTGGGCTGCCCTGGCTGGGGAAGGGAAGTGATCACAGCTTCCATGTAGAGGAAGGCTGTGATCACAGCCCTTCCCCCCTCACAGAACAGAGGTCTGTGTTTACTTACACGGACCTCCATTCTTTCATTCCGGGGGGGCATTGCGGGTAGCCGGCAGAGATCGACTCCGCTGCACCCGCTCCCTGGCCCTCCCCGGAAACAGTGAGCGCATGGGCGCGCCTCCGGCGGCACGCTTGCTCACAATGCGCGATCTGGCAGCCGCCGTCAGATGACGGCGTTTTGCCTGGGAGAGCCACTCTGTCGCCGTCAACCTGCGGTTAAATAGATAGGATAGGATATATTAAAGTGGATGTAAACCTACCACTCACCCAGTATAAAGTAACGGCACAGTATTAATGTATATATACATGCAAACCTCCTGCATGTATCCCTACCTTGCAAATGTCACCCCCTTCCGCAGTAGCAGCCCCACAAAACTCAGAGGGTGGGTCTCTTTGTTGGAGCTCGGTGGGTGGAGTCATGATGTCACAAGACTCACCACCCACTTCTACACTCCTACTCTCCTATTCCTGAGTTTTGAGTAACATCCAGTCAAAACTCAGGAAAGGCACCACATGACTTCAGCATGCCCAATCATGCTGAGGTGTGGGAGGGGGAGGGTGAAGCTGCAATCATACACACTCTCTCCATGCAGGAGATAAAGACATCAGATGTCAGTCACAGTAGTGGGGGATGTGGCTACACAAACTTATCTGTGTGTGTGTTTTTTTATCTTACTACAAAAAGGCAAGAGGATTGCTCAGAGCTGGATTAACTCTTCGTGGCAAGATTGGACACAGATGACTTGACATCCTCTACTGTACCAAGAAGAAGTCTTCATTAACTGCTTCCGGACCGCCTCACGTACATTTACTGCTGCAGTGTGGCAGCATAGCATGAATTGCCGTATAGAAGCGACGATTTGCGCAACCGCAGCCACCGGGCGGGTGTGCCCGCCGTACATGCCCTGAGTGTGGCCGCAGGTCGGACGGACTCGATGTCCGCCAGCAACCCGCGATTGCCTAATACAGAGGAAGAATGGGGAACCGCCGATGTAAACATGGTGGTTCCCCATTCTGTCAGGTGGCATGACAGAGATCTACTGATCCCTGTCATCGGGAACAATTAGATCTGTCGTGCCCCTGCCAGCCCAGTTAGAACACAGTGAGGGAACACAGTTAACTCCTTGATCGCCCCCTTAGAGTTAACCCCTTCCCTGCCAGTGACATTTACACGGTAATCAGTGGCTATTTTTAGCTTTGATTGCTATATAACTGTCAGTGGTCCCAAAAAAGTGTCAAAAGTGTCCAATATGTCTGCCGCAATATCGCAGTCCCGATAAAAATCGCAGATCGCCGCCATTACCAGTAAAAAAAATAATAAAAATGCCATAAATCAATTCTCATAGTTTGTAGACGTGATAACTTTTGCGCAAACCAATCAATAAACACTTATTGCAATTTTATTTACCAAAAATATGTAGAATAATACATGCTGGCCTAAACTGATGAATACAGTTTTTTTTATTTATATATATATTTTTTTTGGATATGTATTATAGCAAAAAGTAAAAAAAATTGTTTTTTCAAAATTATCGCTCTTTTTTTGTTTATAGCGCAAAAAATAAAAAACACAGAGGTGATCAAACACCACCAAAAGAAAGCTCTGTTTGTGGGAAAAAAGGACGGCAATTTTGTTTGGGTACAACGTCGCACGACTGCGCAATTGTCAGTTAAAGCAGCGCAGTGCCGTATCGCAAAAAGTGCTCTGGTCAGGAAGGAGGTAAATCCTTCCGGGGCTGAAGTGGTTAAAAAATTTCCACTTTAAGGCTTTATACACACTTTTTTTAAGCTCCTAGAAGCTGCTATTAGCATGTTTTTCTGCTCCTGGAAGCTAAATAGTGTTCTCTTAGGGCTCCATGAACACTAATTTTCCTATTAGCATTTTTTGAGCTCCAGCGTCTAGGAGCAGAAAAAAAATTGTTTTTGTAGAGTTTCCTGGAGCGTTTTTCCAGCAGAAATGCTGCTAAATGCTCCTAAAGGCTTCTAAATGCTACTAATAGTGTTTTTTTAGCTTTTTTTTCCCCTTTTACTGCAAAAACGCCAAAAGAATGCAAATGTTCCTAAACACTCTTAAACGCTGCTAAAACGCTACTACAAAAAGCTATTTCCAGTGATGAAAGCGCTAGTGTGCATGGAGCCTTAACCTTTTTATTCACGTTTCTTCAGTTGCTTCTTGGACTCTGGCCTAGGTCAAAAGTGTGTCATACATCCCATGTCTTCATTTTTTTAAATCTGGAGTAGGGGGAGGAGGGGCTGACAGCTAAGCACATCCTCCTGCCTGCACATTTGAGCTAAGGGCAGATGGATTCCAGGAAGAAAATGCTCCATGAGCCATCTGCCCTTACTCAAAATGGCCATGGCTATAAATGCTACGGGGGTGTTTTTCAAAGTGATTTTCATTGAATTTTAAAAATGAATTAAGTAGCGTTTTTCAGTTTCTGGTGCTCAGATACAGTTAAGATCCACTTCAACTATATTCTATGCTGTTGCCCTAGCAGGCATGCCTTAGTAGTTCATACCACATCATTTTTCCTACTGGGAACTGAATTCCTATACAGCCATCGGTTACAGCCCAGCTCCACTCAAACCTTATTTCCTGATGCCAACGCGGCAGCATACATATGATATAGCTCCGCCCCTATATCCCCCCACCAGGACCTGTTTAAATCTATAAAAGGAAAGCTAGACTAACCTCCTCCATTTTTACAACTTTGAGTTTGGGCAGCGCATTCAAAATGTCTATGGAGACATCTACAAAGCAGCAGTCTGATAGGCACATTGCACCTGTCTCAGGTGCTATGTATTACATGTATGCTGTAATTTTGGTGTCAGGAAAATGGAAAACTGTATTAAATACTTGCTGTTGAATAATTGACAAAAAAAGGGGTAAAGGGGAAAGGGAAATTGGGGAAAGGGAAGGGGGAATGGGAAAGAATGGAGGAAGCAAGTGGGATTACAGTGGTGCTGTATAAAGATAATACAACTAGTATATATTAAAAAAACATTTTATTGTTTACATAATAAAAAGGTACAAAAAGTACCTATAGCATAAAAAGTAGTGCAAAGGTACCCTGTATCGTACAATAATACTAATAACTATACATTTGCAGGCATTTACATAAGCAGGCGTTTAGATAGGAGTACAGTGGATGTCTGATTGTAACAGTGGCTGTGTACTGGCGTCCAACATGTTTCGCCTAAATAAGGCTTCCTCAGGGACTTAACGAGCCAACATTACTTGTCTAATATGCATATAAAAAAAGACATAAGTCAGAAATCCTGTATAAGCATAGAAATACATGTACTACACAGAGGAAACAAATAATAACAAAATATAATAATAATAAAATGTGTGCGATTGCCTCTCACCCCGGGGATGGAATATAGGGGTATTACCCTGCTTGTCCAACCTCCTAAACGGCCCCAAATGTCAAGTGGTCCGCCCAAACGTCCTGCGTCCCACCAGGGAGGGGGGCACTGCACGTCCACAAATCATCCCAAACATGCCCCGGATTGCCCCTCTCAGGAGGCGGAGTTTTTTCACATCTTTTGGCATTGTGCGACCATACAAATGTTCTGGAACGGGGTCGCTAAAGCCATCGAGGAGGTCTTGGAGGTGACCGTGCCTGTAACGGCTGAGGTTTGCCTCCTGGGGCTGGTGGATGCACTGGCACACAAGAATGTGAGACGCACTCTCTTGACTATCCTCATATACTACGCTAGGAAGACAATAGTCCTGCATTGGAAAGGGTCCACCCCGCCCATGGTACAGGCATGGAAGGCCATTGTAAACAAAGCGGTACCTTTATACAAGGCCACCTATGCCAGCAGGGGCATACCCCTTAAATTTGATAAAGTATGGGGATGTTGGCTGTCCAGTTCGACCACGGTATCGGAGTAGGGGTGGGTGCATTGCCTTGTGTGACCTTGTGCTAAATGTATTCTCTTGTAAGAGGACCGGGGTCTTGGGGAGGTAAGGAACAGGGCCCACCCCTGTGGAGGGCTCTGCCCTGCTGGGCTAGGGGCAGGAGCAAAGGTAAACTAAAGGCCCACGAGCGAATCCTGTAGCCACATGTATACCGGTCAAATATATAGTATATGTGGGTGGGGCCGGGTGGGGAGGAAGCGGGGCGGTGTCAGCCGTGGAGACCTGGCTTGAGAGCAAAAGAGAGCATGAGAGCGGCCTGTTAGGCCTTGGGTTGAGCCCGCGAAGCGGAGCTACTGCTGGAACAAGTTGTCTTTATTTTTGTTTTTACTTTCTTTATTTTTTGTATGAGTAGGTTCAACTGATTGGTGATACCTTTACTCTATTTTTTCTTTTGTATGTGGTTGTTTTTGGATAGTCTACTGACGTGTATATGTGTATATGTCTTTAAAATGAATAAAAAAAATTAAAAAAAAAAAAAAAAAACATGCCCCGGATAAAATAAAAAAAGAGCAACATAGATTGAAATAAAGTTAAATCAGCCTACAAAAGTGAGAGCAGAGATCTAGCCAGTCTTATTAGGGACCAACATATCAACTTACAAGTGACAGCCTGGTATAGATGAAGTGAAATGGAGGGTGTGGGAGAAGTCTTCCTCACCACAAGGCAATATGTGTGGCTGGTAGTTTATATTATATCTGAAAAGATAACAAGCTTGTTGTGTATAAGAGTAACTGACCATCAAAAGACATCCGTTAATTTCGATCAGTATATACTATATTGGCCTTACTACAAAACATATATGTATATATAAAGGTAAACATGGCCAAATAATAATAATGAAAATATTAAATATTTAAAAAATGAAAAGTATACATAAACCAAATAATGAGCCGAATGAGGAACCGCTCATGAAGGCTGTGTATTAATGTTGCAACAGCTAAAAAAATATAAGCTGTACATGGGGGAAACAACCTCCCCTGAGCTAACTAGTAGATACATTGAATAGAAATGGTATCTAAGCTGCTATATGAGGAATAGATGAATGAGGAGCCGCACATACCTTTCATGTGTCTGCCTGTAGCCAGACCCTCCAGCACTGGAGGAGGGCTTGGAAAGATTGCCGGTTTATATGGGGCGATTGGCGCGCACGGCGTGTGACATCACCGGCGCGCGCCCGGACCTAGCAATGTACCTCCGCTCACGCGCCAGGCCGTCACCCCACACCCGCAGACCACGCTTGAGGCGTCCGCAGCTAGGGGAATCCAGGGGGCAGAGCCAGTAGGCAAGGGCGCCGCACCAGCGCATGGTAGGGGGCACCGCTAGAAAGCTTCAGTGCCCATCCGTGCGAACGCACAAATGCCCCCAACCCCCCAGAAACCACAACGGACGGGCAGACCTAGCTGGACCAAAAGGAGCCGGGGGGGAGGATTCAAATACTTACTGTAATTTTCCGTTCCTGATGCTAAAAACATGGCACCATATGAACCCTCCCTTTTCTTGATCTTATTTTTACAGAGAACGGGTAAGGTTGCTCTAGCTTTCCTTTTATAGATTTAAACAGGTCCTGTGGGTGGATATAGGGGCGGAGCTATATCACATGTATGCTGCCATGGATTGGCGCCAGGAAAGGCAAATTACAGTAAGTATTTGATACAATTTTGCGTATTTGTTGTTGCTAGAGTGAGGAGAGTAGGGATCCTTGGGGTTTTTTTGCTCTCTATGTCCCTATAGGTGAGATTTCAGGACACAAAATGGTAGAATATTATTACGATAAAAGGCTTATACTACCAACGTTTTTTTATTTCTCTCTGTGCCTCCCTGCCCTGGTGAATGCCGCACCCCCCTCATTTCCTGTTCTTGTGCCAAAGAGACAGGAAATGAGAGAAAATCTCCATAGCGGGGTCACAGACAGAAATAAAGCCAGCAAACTCTTCCTCATTCTATCCCAACTAAAAAGAAAATATGGAGTTAGGCTTTGAACAAAGGATTAAAAAAAGCTCGTAGAGCAGCTGAAGTTGAATACTTCCTTACAGATATTTACATTTTATAAAGGCAATTTCATTTTATTCTATGTTCAGCAATGGCCCCTGAAAGGGAAATGGGGATTATAAACTAATGAATTTTAAAATGGGCCAAATCTCTCTTTAAAACCATCATTTCAGGAAGGAAATAAGTCCCATGGCAATGGTTAGGGAATATATCACATTACATTTTAGCTATCAAAATTCACTTTGGGTCTTTTTTTATGGACATGCAATTAAGTTAATGGCATATTTTCATTCATGCATTGTATTACTGTTCATAATTGTATTGATTTTTCTTTAATTCTGTAATTGAATTGCTTCAGAATTAAATGTTGCAGATCTAGCTGTCTTTCCAAAATCTTATTCCATTTCAAGTTACAAATTCCCTACACTGACTGAGGGCATAACAGTTATACGTGCGTGTTCAGTGCATCCGCAACGTATTCACGGCATTTCACTTTTCCCACATTTTGTTATGTTACAGTCTTATTCCAAAATGGATTAAATTCATTACTTTCCTCAGAATTCTACAAACAATACCCCATAATGACAACATGAACAAAGTTTGTTTGAAATCTTTGCACATTTGTTAAAAATAAAAAATGAAAAAATCCCATGTACATAAGTATTCACAGCTTTTGCCATGACACTCAAAATTGAGCTCAGGTGCATCCTGTTTCCCCTGATCATCCTTGAGATGTTTCTACAACTTGATTGGACTTCACCTATCGTAAATTAAGTTGATTGGACATGATTTGGAAAGGCACACACCTGTCTATATAAGTTTCCACAGTTAGAAGTGAATGTCAGAGCACAAACCAAGCCATGAAGTCAAAAGAATTGTCTGTAGACCTCCGAGACAGGATTGTATCGAAGCACAGATTTGGGGAAGGGTACAGATTTCTGCAGTATTTAAGGTCCCACTGAGCACAGTGGCCTCCATCATCCGTGAATGGAAGAAGTTTGGAACCACCAGGACTCTTCCTAGAGCGGGCCGCCCAGCCAAACTGAGCGATCGGGGGCGAAGGGCCTTAGTCAACAAGTTGACAAAGAATCCGATGGTCACTCTGCCAGAGCTCCGGCGTTTCTCTGTGGAGAGAGGAGAACCTTCCAGAAGGACAACCATCTCTGCAGCACTCTACCAATCAGGCCTGTATGGTAGAGTGGCCAGACGAGATGGAAGCCACTCCTCAGTAAAAGTCACATGACAGCCCAACTGGAGTTTGCCAAAAGGCACCTGAAGGACTCTCAGACCACAAGAAACAAAATTCTCTGATCTGCTGAAACAAAGATTGAACTCTTTGGCCTGAATGGCAAGTGACATGTCTGGAAGAAAACAGGCACTGCTCATCATCTGGCCATCCCTACAGTGAAGCATGGTGGTGGCAACATCATGCTGTGGTGATGTTTTTTGTTTTGTTGTTTTATTGAGGGAATAAACTTGGATAGGGAAAGGGATGACTGTGGGATGCCCAAAGAATTAAAGATCATGAGACCAAACTGTATACCACTCCGTATACATTCTCCTTCTTCCTACAGTACTGACACTTGCTGACCGTTCCACTACTTTTACTTCTCTCCTGCACAACACTTGCTTCTTCACCATTAGTAGGCCTGAAAGGAAATTAATCAGGCCTCCATTTTCTCTTCCTCCACCCTAGCTAGCACATGGTGAGGCCTGCACTTTGTCAGCAGGACCACCGGACCACCCGTTACAGGCAAAGGCCACGGGCCCTCTGGGTTTAGCTAAGTACAACTGTGCTATCCAGGTCCCGATGGACTACTGCTCCCAGCCCATCCTCTTCCAGGCCACTCCGGCCTACCTCACTGTCCAGTGACACACCTTCCTTCCAACTTCCACAGACTGTCCACCGTCTCCACCTAGCCTGCTCCAGCATTTCTGTCCAGTTTCCATGGTCTGCCACTCACCGACACCAGTGGATCCTTTAAAGAGTTTTTTTTAGTAGCCTTTCTGTTGTTCTCCTGCTTCCTTGTGCTGCTTCATGATCCAACTTCGCTCCTGGCTGCACCCAAGCCACCAGGCCTCAAGGTCCCCCCCCCCCCCAGACTGGGAGCTCCCTGGTAAGGCCTCAGCAACCTCTGCTACATCTCCACTCTTCCACCCAACACTCTCCTCCCTCCAGCTGGGCAGATCACAGTATTTAAGGAGGCCTGCCCCCTGACAATCCAGGTTGGCGATTGGTTAGGGCTCCTTAACATACTTCAGAAAGTGACACCTCCTTTTCCATCCCCTTTTCCAGAGCCTTCTGGAAACAAAGGGGGAGGCGTAACCAAGGGGTGTTCCTTCCTGCAATATCCAGCTCTCCCTGGGCCACTCCCCTGCCCAGATGAAAACATTCAGGCCTCCTTTTTTTGTCAGGCCTTACTAAATTTGACCCATGGAAGCTGGAAATCACAGGCGCCGCTACTCTAGTGATCTCCACTAGCTTCTGGGTCCTGTGCTAAGCAGCTGTCCTGCTGCATTGTGAAAACGTGAGGTTGTCCTCTTGGCATGGGTGTCATTCAGAAATTGCTTTGCACTTACTGAATACAAAACATTGTCTGACTGAACATGTCGGACATTTTTTACACTTTTTTGGGACATTTATACAGCGATCAGAAATTTAAATATCCACTGATTACTGTATAAATGTAATTGGCAGTGAAGGGCTTAACCTGCAGGGGGAGATCTAGGGGTTAACTGTGTTCCCTAAGCGTGTTCTAACTGTGAGGGGGCTGGGCTACCATGGGCATAAAAGATCTAACTGATCCCAGTGTTTACATCGGCGGTTCCCCGTTTTTTCCTTCTGCCAGGTCATAGCGGCTCGCCAGTGGCCCGAGCCACGAGCACACTCCTGCAGAGTGCGGTGGGCACGAGAGCGCGCTGGCACGCTCCCGTGTGCTAAGTGCGCACACGTGGATCGCCGCTTATATATGACGATTCGCGAGGCAGTGCCACATTGCCGCAGTAAATATGCGGTAGCCGGTCGGGAACCGGTTAAAGCAAACCTGTCACTTTACCCAGTCATATCAAGGTAACAAGCACTTTTGATAATCCTGTTGCCAAGTGCTCCCTTGGGAGTGGCAGTAGTTGTGGTTCACCTTTTAGCTGCCCTCCATCACACCATATATCACACATCCATAGACACTGACCAGGCTCTTGTTTTTTGTTCTTTTATTTAGGGGATATAACTTATATGAGGAAAAGGGGTGACTGTGGGATGCCCCAGAAATTATTGTACATGACTTCCATATACAGTCCTGTATATGCACACTTGCACTGCAGGCTATCCTTCTGGAGACTGTTACTCCTTACAACTCTCCAGCACTCAGCTCGCTGACCATTTCTCCTGCAGTTCTTTCTCCAACACTGTACTTGCAGACTATCTCTCCTTCACTTCTCACCAGCACATCACTTTATTTCCAGCTTGAAAGGAAACTTATCAAGCTTCTCTACTCCTTTCTCTTTGCTGCGACTAGCACTTGGTGAGGCCTACACTCTGTCAGCAGGATCTCAGGACCTCCCATTACAGGCCAGGGATCACGTGCCCCTGAATATGTAGCTTAGTACGTTGGTGCTAGCCGGGCCTTTGATGGACTACAACTCCAAGCCCATCCCTCTTCAAGGTCCTACCAACCTGTTTTCCTCTCAGTGACACTCCTTCCCCTGACTGGCTCCCAAAGCTTCCACAGACTGTCCACTATTCCTCTCCCAGCCTGCTCCAGCACTTTCTCTTTTAGATCCCAGGGTCTGTCACTCACCGACTCCAGTGGAACACTTTAAAGTCTCTCAGTACCATCTCTGCTCCTCTCCTGTTCCCTTGTGCAACTCGAGGAATCACCTCCATTCCTGGCTGCAACCAAACCTCCAGGCCTCAAGGTCTCTCCCCAAACTGGGGGCTTCCTCCCGGGTAGAGGCCTCCATAGCACCTCCTGCTACATCTTCAGACTTCCAACTCCAACAACTCCTCCCGATTGGGCTGACCCTGAGTATTTAAGGAGGTCTACCCCCTGCCAATCCTGCCTGGGGATTGGTCAGGGCTCTTTATAATACTCCAGATGGCTCCACCTATCTCCCAGCTCTCTGACCAGAAACCCTCCTCCAGGTTTCTAGAAAGAAGTAGGAGGTTCTGGTGACCTAATATGTTGAATCAACTCAATCCTTCCTGAGCCACTTGTTCCACGTTGTTTCACACAATAGAGCTGCCTTGCCGTAATGTATATGCGGTGGGCGATCTTTAAGTGGTTAAACTGCCCAAGAAAGCTCATCCCCTTGACACCAATCTTCTGCCAGCAGGAGACCATACCAGCTGAGATTCAAGCCTGAGACTCGGAGTGGGGACACCAGGGGGCAGCACAGCACTGCCCACATCACAGCCAGTGTCCAATCACCCTCTGCTTCCCACCACTGATTGCCAGAGGCTTTATTCTGAAAGCCCCCTTTGTTTCCCTGCCCCCTCCACTACCATCCTTTTATTTTGGACAGTGCATACCCAGTCAGTTTAGGACTATCATTGCCAGTGCCACCATAAATGCACTCTGGCATTTTAGTTCCTCTGGCAGTTTAGTTCCAGCAATCGTTAGATTAAACTTTACTACTGCTCACTGCTGCACTTGAGGTGGCCATGCTGCTGTTTATGCTCATCTGACAGCAGCGCTCCCAAGTTCCAGCTTTCATTGTCTGCACCCTGGCACTTGTTCCATTGGCTTTGCATACCCTGTCTCAACATCTAATGCTACTCGAGTGGGAACTGTACAAGAGGCCACCCCCATCATCTTCGGCTGTCAGGAAATGGCTGTTGCCCCTAGAATTTGGGTCTGGAAGCCTGTGCGTGGGTGCACATAGCGTGTTTGCGTGCCTGGGTGCGTTTGCACGCGCCTGTGCATGTGTGTGTGCGCGTATGCACCGGCATTGGCGCCAAACGGCCCATTTAAGCGGACAGCACCCTGCAACCAGTGCTGTCCATTCTACAGCGTTTGTGTGTGTGTTCCTGAGCAACCTGATTACCTGATTATCTGTTACTGTGACCCGGCTTGTCTTGACCCTGCTTTGATCTCTGCCTGCACCGACCTCAGCTTCAACGACCACTCTTCTGCTCCCTTGTACCTTTGCTGCCAGCCCGTTAACAAACTCTGCCTGTGCCCAACTATTCTCCTACCTGCTCCCTTTGTACTGCACCGCCAGCCAGTTGCTGACCCAAAAAAAGAAAAACCGAGGGGGGAAAGAGGAAGAAAACCCCATCAGAAAAATGAATTGTCATTGGGGCACAATTAGTGAAAAAATATGAAAATATGTTTATTAATATTGGACAAGCAATACAAAAACACATGGGATCAGGGAATGGACATTAACCAAAATATAAAACCAATTTAAAAGACAACGTTGTCTTGGACAGGGAGGGGAATCGCAGCTGCTCAAACATCTCCACACATACACCAGACACACTAATTCACAGGTGACCACATGATAGTCCCATGGAACAGATCAGTACTATCCAGGTGGCTGAATGTAGCGGAGCTGGAGAAGGTAGGAAGTTGAAAATATGGAACAAGTCACTGAAGTGGTGATGCTTGAGGCACTCAAGTGGAACAAGAGGTGTCAGTCCCGTGTAATAAATGGTGCAGCGCTCCGGTGACGGAGGGGCAATTATGGCCTATGATAGCCCCCACAGGGCAAGAGAGTATTCTGAAGGTACATATCATGGGAAGTAAAGCATAAATGCTCTCATCAAATCGGACCGTTGTGGATATCCACAATAGGCAGTAGGGAAAGGAGGAGAAGGAAGGGCAGGAAACTTTCTCAATGGTCCCTTCTCAGTAGTCACTCCTAGCATTCGTTCCCCATGCACTTCACTTCCGTCACTGCAAACATGGCGCTGACCTAACTTGGTAGAGGAGGCTGCCGAACATTACTTCCGAACGCTGCTTCCCGGAGATCCCGCAGTGAGAATGGCCACAAGCAGTAACTAGCAGTGGTAGGGCTCCACAACACGAGCAACATGGACACGAACGGTCTTCAGTGCATCACTTCCGCTCTTCCAGGATGACCCCTCCCAAGTCATGTGCAGTTTTTCTTTTTTTGTTCTTGTGTATTGGTCATTAGACTGCACTGTGGTGGCCTGTTTCACCCAGTGATTTAATGTTAAGCCCGAGTGGCTTCTTTTGGACAGCTTTTTGTATTACTTGGAGGCTTATTGTTGGTTGATCCGGGTTGGCATCTATTTCTTTTTTTTTTCAGTTGCTGACCCAGCCTGTACCACCATCCTACCAACTAGCACGAGACCGGAGGAGTTACTTCAGTTGTCACCGGTGACCAGTTCAACCCTTGTGCCATCCTCACTCCTGAGCCTCCTGTCTGCTCTACCAGGGGTTCGTGAATCATTGTTGCAAGAGAGATTACACCTGCATAAGCCACGACTCCACCACCAGGTATGTGACAGCAACGGACAGCAATGTCTGAGTCTGCATAGGGGTCCTCTCCTATGGACGATCTTTGCCTGCACTTGGCCGATCTGACCCAGGCTGTCAAGACACTATAGGAAGGTTACACCTGACTGGAGGAATGGGTGCAGGAACTTCAGCCACTGCCCCCGGAGCCAGTCAGTCTACAGATCGCACCCTAGTGGCCCTGCCATCAGAACCCAAGGTTCCCCTGCCAGAGCAGTTTTCAGATGACCGCACCAAATTCCAGGCGTTTCGCAATTCCTGTGAACTTCACTCTCCAACCCCGCACGAAGGTGGGATTGGTTATTTCCCGGTTGCTGGAAGAACCTCAGTCTTGGGTGCACCGCCTTCTGGAACAGAAGGCTCCTAAAGTCAGCAGCTTGACCCTGTTCTTCCAGGCTATGGCCTTGTTGTATGAAGACCCGCATCAAGCTGCCACTGCCGAAGAAGCTCTCCACGCGCACCAGCAAGGCCTCCGTACGGAAGACTATGTCAAGGAGTTCAGGCGCTGGAGTGCTGACACTGCGTGAAATGACGCAGCTCTCTGTCATCAATTCCGCCTGGGCCTTTCAGATCCCCTCAAGGATGAGCTAGCCCGTGTGGGGGTGCCACACACCCTGGATGTCCTAATCAATTTGTCAATTCAGATTAACAGGCACCTCGAAGAGCACAGAGCCGAAAGATCAACGAGATCCTCTCGCCTCACCTGGATGCTACCCCGGGTTCCTAGATACCCCAGTCCAGCCTCACCAACCTCACCAGCGGCACTTGATCAGCCTGAGCCCATGCAGCTGGGTCTTCTTTGGCCGTCTCTTACCCCAGAAGAGAGACAACGATGCTTAGTCTATATAACCTATGTCTATACTACGGAGAGCCTGGACATGTGGTGAGAACTTGCCCTGCCAAGTTTGGTAAGTGTTCACCTTTCTCCAGCGGTGACGTACCAGCCTCCTTGAATACCACCACTCACCTCACTCTCCCTCTCTCCCTACAGCTTCCTGGAAAGAGTCTCCTAGTTACCGAGATTATTGACTCCGGCGCCCGCAGTGGATTCATCGATCAGACTTTCGCGGGCCAGCACCAGATCCCTCTGTGACCTAAATACCATGGGATGGTCGTACAATTAGCTGACGGCACTACCATCAAATCCGGTGTCGTCACACATGAAACCTTCCCCATACCCACTTCTACCCCTGACAGACACCGGGAGCTCCTGCTACTAGATGTTATTGCTTCCCCCGTTTCCGATCATCCTTGGCTTACCATGGCTGCAAGCTCATAGCCCCTGTATCAACTGGGCTACCGGGGAGACCAAATTCCTGTCACCTTACTGCCTCCCGCACTGCCTCCCAGGAACTGAAGGACCTAACACCACTCTGCTCAGCCTGGATACTGACTCTGACCCAGAGACCCGCCTGTCAGTTCCTTCTGTCTATCACCACTTCCTAGACATGTTCAGTAAGAAGGGGGCTGAACAACTACCATCTCATAGGTCATATGGCTGAACAACTACCATCTCATAGGCCATATGACTGTCCCATTGAGCTTCTCACCAGAGCCGAGGTCCCCTTTGGAAGGATCTTCCCCCTGACTGAGCTGGAGCTAGCAGCCCTCAAGGCCTACTTAGATGAGAACTTGAAGAAGGGCTTCACCCGGCCCTCTACCTCTCCAGCCGGAGCTGGAATCTTGTTCATGGAAAAGAAGGACCACGCCTTGAGGCCTTGTATAGATTATAGGAGCTAAACAAAATAACGGTCAAAAACCGTTACCCCTTGCCTTTGGTCCCGGAACTGTTCCAGAGACTAGGAATGGCAACGGTGTTCATGAAACTGGACCTCCTTGGGGCTTATAATCTGGTCCATATCCGGGAAGGCGATGAGTGGAAGACCGCCTTTCACATCTGGTTTGGGCACTTTGAGTATTTGGTGATGCCCTTTGGACTTTGTAATGCCCCAGCTACATTTCAGCATTTTGTGAACGATGTGTTTAAATCTCTTTGTCATCGTCTACTTAGATGACATTTTGATATTCTCTCCCACCTTGGAAGAGCACCGTAAACATGCTGCCTGTGTCCTGAGTCGCCTTCGGCAGCACAGACTTTACGCCTAAGCCGAGAAGTGCGAATTCAAGCACTCCAGTATTCCCTTCCTGGGACTCATAATCTCGGTCACAGGCATTACTATGGATCCCCAAAAGCTCTCCGCTATTGAGTGGCTTGCTCCTACAGACAAGAAGGGAATCCAGCGTTTTGTTGGCTTCGCCAACTTTTACAGGAAGTTCATTAAAGGATTTTCAACGATTATTGCGCCAATTACGCAGCTCACCAAATCCAACACACAGTTCTTGTGGACCAAGGAAGCCCAAGGAGCCTTCAAGACCTTGAAAGGTCTATTCATGTCAGCACCTATTCTGAGGCACACCGATCCTGCTCTGCCCTTTGACCTGGAGGTGGATGCTTCCGAAGTTGCAGTAGGGGTCGTGCTGTCACAGAGACTAGGGGCCAAGGCTGCACTTCACCCGGTGGCGTTTTTCTCCCTTAAGCTGACCTCACCAGAGAGGAACTACAACGTGGGAGATCATGAGCTGCTGGCAATCAAAGCCACCCTGGAAGAGTGGAGCAATCTGTTAAAAGGAGTCAGGCACCCTATTTTGATCACAAAAGCCTAGAGTATCTCAGATCAGCCAGAAGACTTAAATCTCATCAAACCCGGTGGGCTCTCTTCTTTTCACGCTTCCTCTTCCATGGTACCTATAGGCCTGGGTCGAAGAATACCAAACCGGATGCCCTGTCCAGGATGTTCTGCAAACTTGGAGATTCCATGAATCCTGACACGGTTCTTATTGACACAGGGGGACTTGCTGTCTCGCATCAGGCAATCTTTAGCTAAGACTCCCAGGCCAACCATCCCCAGTCTGATTACAAGAGATGGATTACTGTGGCACAAGAACAGGTCTTTGTATCGGAAGAGCCACACTTATCTATTCTGGCATCTTGTCATGACCATAAGTTGGCTGGTCATTTTGGAGCTTGCAAGACCGCTGAACTTTTATTACGCTCATTTTGTTGGCCCCAGGCAGACAAGGACTGTCGGAAATATGTCGGCTCCTGCCCCACCTGTGCTCAAAACAAAAACAGCAAAACCAAGGCATGGGGGCTACTTAAAATCACTTCCTACACCCGAACGAGCATGGTCTATGATTTCCATGGATTTCATCATGGAACTTCCATCATCTCAGGGGTATCCTACAATCTTTGTGGTCGTGGACCGTTTAACCAAAATGGCGCACTTGCTGCCCATGAAGGGCACACCATCAGCCGCCGAGACGGCTGAGATCTTCATTCATGAGATAGCCAGACTCCATGGAGTGCCTTCTAGTATTGTCTCCGATCGTGGAGTCCAATTTACATCCAAGTTCTGGAAAGCTCTGTGTTCTTCTCTTGACATTGAACTTGCTCTCTCATCTGATTACCACCCACAGATCAACGGCCAGACTGAAAGAACTAGTCAAACACTCGAGCAATATTTGTGCTGTTTTTCTTCATTCTTGCAGGATGACTGGGCCTCTCTGCTGCCGTTGGCTGAATTTGATTAACAGGGTGGCATATGAGCTGGAGCTTCCATCGTCTCTGTGGGTCCATCCAGCTTTTTACGTGGCCCTGTTGAAACCCGTGGCTCCAGATCCTTTTCCTGGGTGGAAGACATGCCCCCTAGGGCCAATCTTAGTAGATGGCGAAGAGGAATTCGAATCCATCCTGGATTGCTGGAAGAGGAATGGCGGTATTCAATACCTTGTGAAGTGGAAGGGTCACGGCCCTGAAGAGAGCTGTTAAGCTTGCCCGGATGGGCATCCGGAGGCTTCCGCTTGGGGCGGGCAATGTCAGGAAACTGCTGTTGCCCCTAGAATCCGGGTCTGGAAGCCTGTCCCCGGGTGCATGTAGCGTGTGCGCGCGTCTGTACGTGTTTGCACGTGCCTGTGCGCATGTGCGTGCGCGTATGCGCCGGCATTGGTGCCAAACAACCCATTTAAGTGGACAGCACCCTACAACCAGTGCTGTATGTTCTACAGCGTTTGTGTGTGTATTCCTGAGCAACTTGATTACCTTATTATCTGTCCCTGTGACCCGGCTTGTCTTGACCCTGCTTTGATCTTTGCCTGCACTGACCTTGGCTTTTACTACCACTCTTCTGCCTGTTACCTTGTACCTTTGCTGCCAGCCCGTTAACAAACTCTGCCTGTGCCCGACTATTCTCCTGCCTGCTCCCTTTGTACTGTACTGCCAGCCAGTTGCCAACCCAGCCTGTACCACCATCCTACCAACTAGCACGAGACCGGAGGAGTTACTTCAGTTGTCACCGGGGACCAGTTCGACCCTTGGGCCATCCTCAATCCTGAACCTCCTGTCTGCTCTACCAGGGATTCGAGAATCAGGGTCGCAAGAGAGGTTACCCCTGCATAAGCCAGACTCCACAACCAGGTACGTGACACCGGCTCAGCAAACAGGTATGTGACACTGTTTCTATAACAGATGGGCTAACTGGGAGTTCAGTGGTGGTGATCTAATCATCAACGTCCCAGACAGATGCAAAAATCTGATGGATAGTTCAGCTTACCAGAACCTGTATAAACCTAAACATCCATTTTTGTAGGCAAACTCCTGAAAACTTACTCCAGGTCATTGCATTATTGTGTGCAGGAATTCATGCATCATCCTAAAAGCTGCCACATTTTCCATATTGATTTGGATAAATCTAAAGTGACTGACCCAACAGCGCCAGTTTCTAAAGAGGCTTAAGAATTATTTTCAATACACTGATGAATGTGGCAGGAGAGGTAAGTATTTATTATCTATCTATTTACTGTATAACTCTTTTACTAATATTCTGATTCTAGCAACAGAGTTGTTTTAAATTATTATAAAAGGGAGAGTCCACCCAAAACTGATATTTTAGTTTTTAGACAATCCTGAAGAGTTAAATCTAAACCAACTATCAATTGCAAAATTACTGCTCACAGGGCTACCACACAGACCCTCTGAGAAAGTTGGTTTAACCAGTGTAATCGGTCAGAATGGCTGTGGTCTCCCCTTCTTGATTATCTTACTTTTTGGTGAAGCATTGGTCTTCATCCACTAGTGATCTGTGGAGATGGATGATACATTTTATTTACCTGTATGAGAGCAGTGGGTGACTTAGCGTATTTTCCCTGCATGGTGACTCCTCTTTGGGGGTTTTAGTGTGAGTCATGGACATATTTTCTTCCTTAATGCCTCAGTGATCTCTGAAGTTCATTACAACTACATGGATTGCCTCTCAATATATCTTATATCAAGATAAATCCACTTAGAATGCTAAACAATTTGGCATACATTGACCCTGAATTTGAAGGGTGTTCACTTTCCAAATATCTGGTATCACTGTGTGAACCCAAGGAAGTTTCTACTTGATTCACCCCCATGATTATATTATATTCAACTTTCATTATCTGGCAGCCAGTGGTTCCCATTTAAGCTGAATACAACTGTAGCCAATGCCCCTTAGGGGTGGCTGGTTGATGTGGTCCACCTGTCACTCTGCCCTTAATCACACATTTCCTTTCATCCGGAGTCACAGAACAGGTGGGTACTTTGGGGTTTTTGTTTTTTTTTTTGTTTATTAGGGGAATAAACTTAGATGGGGGAAGGGGTGACTGTGGGATGCCCAATAGATCAAGAAACTGGACCGTCTATATACACTCCTTCTTCCTCCAGCACCGACACTTGCTGAATGTTACACTCCTTCAGTTCTCTCCTGCAAAAGCTTGCTTCTTCTCGGTAAGGCCGGAAGGGATATTTATCAGACCTCCATTACGTCTTCCTCCACCCTAGTTAACACATGGCAAGGCCTGCGTTCCTGATGGCAGGACCTCCGGACCCTCCATCACAGGCAAGGGCCATGGGCCCTCAAAGTGTAGCTGAGTACATTTGTGCTAGCAGTGTTTGATGGACTACTGCTCCCAGCCCATCTTCTTCCAGGCCACCTCAGCCCTCCTGACTGCTCCGGCCTGCTCCACTGCCCAGTGACACTGGATTCCACAGACTGTCCACTGTATCCTCCCAGCCTGCTCCAGTCCTCTTTTCCAGCTCCCAGGGTCTGTCACTCACCGACACCAGTGGATCCTTTAAAAAATCTTTCCTGTAGCCTCTCTGTTGCTCTCCTGCTCCCTTGTGCTGCTCCAGGATCTCACTCTCCTCCTGGCTGCACCTGAGCCATTAGGCCTCAAGGTCACCCCCTCCACCTGACTGAGGGCTCCCACGTGAGGCCTCCGCAATCTCTGCTACATCTCCACTCTTCCACCCGACACTCTCCTCCCTAGGCACAGCGCTGGGGATTGGAGTGTGGGCAAATACAGAGGGGTAGGGGCGGAAGGAAGAGGTGCAGATTGAGCTCTCTCTTCTCTCCCATCTGTGTGTGTATTTGGGGGGGATTGTTAGTGCCGGCTTTGGGCAATGTGAAAAAAAGTGTAACACTCTCAGCTTAGACAACGGCAGCCAGCAACCCTGCTGAGAAGCCATAGTCCAGTATGAATAACGTGTCTGGGTTTCAGGCAGTCTGAAACCCGGATGCATGATTCCAAACCTGAACTGTCTGGGTGAATCCTGGACCGGTTGGCAACCCTACTCCCCCCCCCCCCCCCTAACTAAATTTGCCTCTCCTAGCAAAAATCTATCACCTAAGCACCTATTCACTATGAGGGCGCTACACAACAATATGGATGGACACTTTTAGGATAAATCCACTATTCCTGCTGTGCTTTATTATGTACAATATGAAAATATTTGGATTTATCAAGCAATACTTTATCTAGTCCTTTTATGGGCTATGTGGTCTTCTGCTTCCAAGCTTTTGAAGGGCTCTGCACAACTTTCATATATGGATATGCAATTGCAGTAATTCATTTGTTCCTGGGGGGGGGGGTTGTTTATACAGACTTTGTTATATAAGCAATTTAGTTTCTATACTGGTCATCTGTTTGTAACTGTATGCTCTAAACAAAAACATTGAAGGGGAGACACACCTCATTTTAGTAGTGCCCCCCCCCCCCCAGCCTCTAAGAGTATATGCACTGATCCATGAGGAAGGGGGGCAGTTGATGTAATGGGGACATTTGATGTAAGGGTCACTCTAATGGGGGCAATTGATATAAGGGGGCTGTGATGGGGACACCTAATGTAAGGGGGCACTCAGATGCGGAATTTGATGTAAGGAAAGACTCTGATGGGGAGTTGATGTAAGAGCGGCTCTGATGAGGACTCCTAATGCAAGGGAGATCTCTGATAGGGACACCTGCACCAGCGGCGGCTAGTGTTTTTTTTTGGGGGGGTTGCAGCAAACAATCTACCCACCGACACTGACCCCCCCCCGTTGGTCAAGTCACGGACAGCACCCCCTTCCCAATACCCCCCCGGTCAGTGGGCCGGCTAGGTCATGGATGGCACCCCCGGTCGGTGAGTCAGTCGGGGCCCTGCACTCACCCTATCCCGCGGGCAGCTTCTCTCTGGGCTGCGGGCTGCTTGTTTGCTGGCTCAGTTCCCCTGCATGTGTCTTCTCTCTCCTCTCATCCATGCGTCTCCTGCTGGCCAATCCAATCGGATCTCTTCATGACCTGCTTCCTGATTGGCCGGGAGGAGATTCAGTGTTACAATAGCAAATATTCATTCGCTATTGCAACACAACTGAGTGGGCTCAGGGTGCAATGCTCTGCGACCCTTTTTTTAAGCCTATTTGAGCCTCTGGCTCTGCTCTAATCATGTGCTTCAAAAAACACCCCCCCCCTCATGGAATCCATGCATCCGACGCCCTTTATGTACATAAGGGGGCCAGACTCATGGATAGGGGGGGCGGCACCCATGTCCCCCAATGGACGTGCGCCACTGCTCTGCACTACCTGTCAGACATTACTTCCAGTTTGTGATTTGTAGTACAGAAGCATGCCAAGTGAACAGGAAATGCTGGCTCCCAGCATCTCTGTCACCTGCTGATATTGTGCTTCTGACTTTTTTTTACTGCACACCCAAATCAAATAGCTTAGATTCGGTCCTGGCTTTAGTGAGTGTTACCGTGGGCTTGAAAGATGTATTTATTTGAGATTTTGTGGGAATCTGCTGCCTTCTACTCTTAGCTGCTAGTATTACGTATTATTATGTAAAATTATGTACAACACATCCTTAAACCACCTAATCCTTTCACTTCTCTTTTAGGACCTAGGAATACAAGTTCATATCCACGCTGGTTGTGTATACAATGTAACTCCATGATGGGGCAAAATGTGTTTCTCACCCGCAAGACATTTTGTGGAGAAAAACATTTGGTCTCCCAATTAAAATTGATGTTAATTGATGGGATCAACAAGAACAAGTGGCGTGGCAATCGTGAATTATTGTTAAGGAAACAAACGGTACAGTGGATCCATTTTCTGGATACTCTGCACCTTACAGAGATAAACACAGATTTTGACTTGTAACTTTTTGTATGATCAATTATGAAATGGGAAGTGCAATGTTTAGAGATCTTTCCCGGTTAGAGATTACTATATAAAGTGGACTGATTAATGTTAAGATATATGTGTGTGTTTATATATAGTAGTAACTTTAGGGCCCTTATATTTACAAGGTTTTGATAAATTTGTATTTTTTTTTGATGATAAGCAAATCACTGGAGGCTTCAGAAGAGATGACGGGGGAGGCACCTGTCTTGTTAACCGTTTCTCTACTATCAGAAAAAATGAACCAATAATGGAAGTCACTGTAATTCATGGATAATTGAATAATTGATTCCAAATGTTTTGAAGTATATTTAAGTAGTATGTACTCTGTTATTTAAATGTGTTCCGATCTGAAGAAGAGTGTAAGCTTGTGAACCTGAAACTGTAATTATGGAATACTTTTGATGTGTATGAACATTTTGTTCAATATTTTTTTTATGTGCAGCAATCCCTTCGATGTATATATAAATACATATTTAGAAATATGTATAAAGTTGTAATTTTTTTTTAGCTACATCTATTTTTTTTTAGTAAACATTATAACAAAGGAGATACAGTATCTCACAAAAGTGAGTACACCCCTCACACTTTTGTAAATATTTTATTATATCTTTTCATGTGACAACACTGAAGAAATTACATTTTGCTACAATGTAAAGTAGTAAGTGTACAGTTTGTATAACAGTGTAAATTTGCTGTCCCCTCAAAATAACTCAACACACAGCCATTAATGTCTAAACCGCTGGCAACAAAGATGAGTACACCCCTAAGTGAAAATGTCCAAATTGGGACCAATTATCCATCTTCCCTCTCCGGTGTCATGTGACTCCTTAGTATTACAAGGTCTCAGGTGTGAATGGGGTGCATGTGTGTTAAATTTGGTGTTATCGCTCTCACTCTCTCATACTGGTCACTGGAAGTTCAACATGGCATCTCATGGCAATGAACTCTCTGAGGATCTGAAAAAAAGAATTGTTGCTCTACATAAAGATGGCCTAGGCTATAAGAAGATTTCCAAGACCCTGAAACTGAGCTGCAGCGCGGTGGCCAAGACCATACAGCAGTTTAACAGTACAGGTTCCACTCAGAACAGGTCTTGCCATGGTCGACCAAAGAAGTTGAGTGCACATTCTCAGTGTCATATCCAGAGGTTGTCTTTGGGAAATAGACGTATGAGTGCTGCCAGCATTGCTGCAGAGGTTGAAGGGGTGGGGGGTCAGCCTGTCAGTGCTCAGACCATATGTCATACACTGCATCAAATTGGTCTGCATGGCTGTCGTCCCAGAAGGAAGCCTCTTCTAAAGATGATGCACAAGAAAGCCCGCAAACAGTTTGCTGAAGACAAGCAGACTAAGGACATGGATTACTGGAACCATGTCCTGTGGTCTGATGAGACCAAGATAAACTTATTTGGTTCAGATGGTGTCAAGCGTGTGTGGCGGCAACCAGGTGAGGAGTACAAAGACAAGTGTGTCTTGCCTACAGTCAAGCATGGTGGTGGTAGTGTCATGGTCTGGGGCTGCATGAATGTTGCCAGAACTGGGGAGCTACAGTTCATTGAGGGAACCATAAATGCCAACATGTACTGTGACATACTGAAGCAGAGCGTGATCCCCTCCCTTCGAAGACTGGGCCACAGGGCAGTATTCCAATATGATAACAACCCCAAACACACCTCCAAGATGACCACTGCCTTGCTAAAGAAGCTGAGGGTAAATGTAATTGACTGGCCAAGCATGTCTCCAGACCTAAACCCTATTGAGCATCTGTGGGGCATCCTCAAATGGAAGGTGGAGGAGCACAAGGTCTCCAACATCCACCAGCTCTGTGATGTCATCATGGAGGAGTGGAGGAGGACTCCGATGGCAACCTGTGAAACTCTGGTGAACTCCATGCCAGAGGGTTAAGGCAGCACTGGAAAATAATGGTGGCCACACAAAATATTGACACTTGTGGCCCAATTTGGACATTTTCACTTAGGGGTGTACTCACTTTTGTTGTGGGCAGTTTAGACATTAATGGCTGTGTTGAGTTATTTTGAGAGGACAGCAAATTTACACTGTTATACAAGCTGTACACTCACTACTTTACATTGTAGCAAAGTGTTATTTCTTCAGTGTTGTCACATGAAAAAAATGTAATAAAATATTTACAGAATCACTATAAAAGAAAATACTAAATGTAGTACTGCTGAAACAACACAAGATGGCGCCATTGGATAACATATTTTCAAACCTTCATAAGATTGCTAAATAGGAGATGTGTTATTGAGAAGTAAGAAATTTGGTATAAATTATCAAAGATGTGGGAAAAAAGCCATATCATCACCATGTGAACAATCAGCAGCGTAAATACTGTTCTTTGCCTGATATGCAGCACAGTTCCTTTGACTTAGCATACCAATTGTCTTGTCTGAATAAATGTAACACATCGGATACATGGTTTCATGGATACTATAAACCTTTTATTAAGATAATATGATTGATTGAAAAAAACTTGGGGATCTTGGGGTGGGGGTGGAAGGGGAAGCAATTTTAAAGTGAACCTGTTCTGATCTGAGCAATTTGATAATGTGATTGATGATAAAACAATGTATGGATAGATAATGCCTACATCACATCAAGATAATCAATATATCAAAATAAAAAAAAAAGGTTGCCAAGCTTAAAGCAAGTTTCAACATTTCCTTCAAAACACTCCCTATGTATTGTTTAATAAGCACCATAACTCCATGATTTCCAATAGATGTCTACAGGAAAGCGAGATTAAATGAGATGAAGCTTCTTTTTGCAAAGAATACCCAATCACATTCAAGGAACATAAAAAAAATAATAATAATTTTTGTTTGCATGTGATTGGATGACAGAAGTTCAGCAGAGCTTCCCCTCATTTACTAAACTCTGGAGCAACTGCACTTGCAGAGTGTACAGACTATTTGCCTTTACAAGATCGACCCCTTTGCGTTCAGATCTGTGCACCTGCTCCTGCCCGCATGTAAAATTTTGAGATGGGATTGTGTCCATGCAGCCGTTGATTCTGCATCCACTTCTATGGGTTGCCTGCACACAGCTCCAAGGTGGATTCACACAGCAGACAGCGGATGATGGGTCTGATAATATGTCTGAATGAGCACTAATATATGTAAAGTACCTTTACCTGCTCCCTTGTTGCCCAATCTGTGGCTGAGCCCTGTCAAAATGTTAATATGCATGGGTATAGGCAACTCCTCTCAGCCCTAGACCCAAGAGCTAACAGGTGGGAAAGGGAGGGGTGTGCCTAACCCTATGCAAATACTGACTTTCAGAAAGTAATTTTTTTGCAAAGAATATTGAAGGGCTCCCAGTAGCAGATCAGGGCAGCATGGTAATAGTAGGGACTGGCAATTATGGTGTGAGCTATATGGTGTCAAGGTTACTCTGAACTATTTTTTCACAAATCCACTTTAATGTAACCCCTAATTAGATCACTGATGATAAGTTCAATGATGATTCCCCTTTTTTTTTCCAAAAATGCTCACACGCCTAAACAATTTGCTACTGTAATATATGAACATTATCTACTACAGACATTTATATAACAATTTACTCCATACAGGCAGGGCTTGTTTATACTAGTGAAGGGTGTTGCCACCCCTCTGAAAAGTCATCTGTGGAGGGAAATTCACAGTCAGCTAAGAGGCAACATGTCACCTCCTCAGCACGCACCACAACCAGTGCATGTGGATGTTGAGCGACCCAAGCACTTGAATGGGTCACATTCAACAAAGGTACTGCCTGCCGAACACAACAGGGTTTATAATATTTGCTGTGACGTGTGTACAACTCTTTAAAAGCCTCTGTGTTGGGTTAAGTGGGGTGGTCAAACCACAGCTCAACCGCCTATTTTACTGCTCCCAGCCACAAGTGTGAACGAGTCCTGTCCAGGATTCAAACCAAGTAACTCAGTGATTCAAGGCAAAAGTGCTAACTAATAAGCCACTGTGCATTTCAGCACTGACAGGAAGAGTGCCAAGTTATTGGTGTCAAGAACCTGATACAACAATTGGTTGGAGTAGAAGGTTTTTTTCCCTAGCTCATATTCAATTTGCTGGAAAACAGCGCTGGCTAGTGGCCAAACTAGGGAATAAATATGTTAAATATCCAACGTCCCTTGTATTTAATTCCTTACATATACACAGAGGTGAACAAGAACAGCGCCAAACATTTTACATTGAAATTTTCATTTTATAATCCAAAATCTTTTTCTTAAAACTTGGCAAAATACTGTACTTTAATTTCACTGCCAAATTTCCCACTTGTAAAACTTTCTTTTACTATGGAGCAGAGCTGTACCTACACATGATGGGGCCCCATAGCAAAACTAAACAGGGTTGCCAACCGTCAGTAAATTTACTGACATTTTGTAAAAACCCTTTCTCACAACCCCCCCCCCCCCCCAAAAAAAGGGAGGGCTATAGTCTGTTTTCCTTTTATTCTGGGGTCTGGAGTGTTAAATCCTTTAAATGTTTCTAATTTTCTTGATAACTCTAATGGTGAGATCTCCCTTTACATCAATTCCTCAATCTGCAGACCTGCCACATCAAAAATACTGAAATCCCATAACCCCTCCATCATTTATTATTTGCTTTATATAATGGCAAATGCAACAGGAGGAGTGGAAAAAACAAATAATATTCACTCATAACTCTATAGTGACTTGGAACAGAGGCCGGGTGATCTAATTTCTCGATCCTCTAAAAGATTTAAGAAATATAAGGAACCGTTGGTTAACTCAGCTTACCAGACTCAACCTTTAACTGAAATATAATTTTTGGCTAATCTGACCTATAAAGAAAACCAGTGCTAATATAAAGGAGCTGACACTGCTGACTTCCATCTAAGAATTTTAGTTACCTGGCTGTCTCTCGCTTCAATAAAACCTGTATCTCAACCTGAAATTTTCAAACATATGAGCCAAATCAATTACTTCTTTATCTGAACTGCTCCATTCAAGATTTCAATGAAAAAATGTAAAAACAAATAAATGTTCCCAAATCATTATATTTCCTCCCTTTTAAGGATGCATGGTAGAATTTGATACTAAGAAGAATGCTGTCTGTTATCAGTAAATGATAGAGACATGGACTGTACCATAACAAGGCTGAAAATGTTTATTCTCAATGTCAGTAGAAATAAGGAAATACTAAATGTAGTACTGCTAAAACAGCACAAGATGGCGACATTGGACAACGTATTTTCAAGCCTTCATATGACTGCTAAATCAGCAGTGTAAATACTGTTCTTTGCTTGATATGCAGCACAGTGCTTTTGACTTGGCATACCAATTGTCTTGTCTTAATAAATGTAACACATCTGATAAATGGTTTGTTGGATACTATAATCCTTCTATTAGGATAACATAATTGATAAAAAAAAACTGGGGGGGGGAAGTAAACCTTACCTGATCTGAGAGATTCAGTGATGTGACTGATGATAAAACAGTGTATGTACAGATGATACCTACAGCATGTCAAGATGATCAATATACCAAAATAAAAAAAGATTGCCACGCTTAAACGCAAGTCTCAACATTTCCTTCAAAACACTCCCTATGTATTGCTGGGGGGTAGCACATTGCAGGGGCTGCTTTCTCAAAGTGATGCTTTCTACAAGTGATCAGCACTTCAATCTCTGCATCATGTAAACATTTATTCTCTGTCCCTTCACAGGAAGTCGACTGTGTATGGACACTTCCCTGTCTCTTATTTACAAATGTACTACGTCTCTAACTTCACGACTAGTGAACATCTTTCGTAGTGAAACTCTTTCGTCGGGGACGTTACACGATGGGGGGTCGTTATGTATCCCTCACAAAACTTCCTTTACAACTCTGAACGCAAATTCGCACCGTTAGAAAAAAATAAAACCATATAACTAGTAGAACTGTACGACATCCATAGTAGACATGTATGTGACAAAATAGTAGTCAGTGTAGTGACTTAGAGAGTCTAGTCCATTCCAAATGAAGGGAC
>BLSH010492922.1:1258400-1273151 GCA_018402905.1 Glandirana rugosa | reverse complement strand
TGTGTGTATATATATATATATATATATATATATATATATATATATATATATATATATGCACAGTGTACTGTACATACAATATATAGTACACTCAACGTGGTGTATTAAAATATACAGCCTGATATATATATATATATATATACAGTCGGGCAAAAAAGTATTTAGTCAGCCACCAATTGTGCAAGTTATCCCACTTAAAAAGATGAGAGAGGCCTGTAATTTTCATCATAGGTACACTTCAACTATGAGAGACAGAATGAGAAAAAAATCCACAAAATCACATTGTCTGATTTTTAAAGAATTTATTTCCAAATTATGGTGGAAAATAAGTATTTGGTCACCTACAAAAAAAGCAAGATTTCTGGCTCTCACAGACCTGTAACTTCTTCTTTAAGTGGCTCCTCTGTCCTCCACTCGTTACCTGTATTAATGGCACCTGTTTGAACTTGTTATCAGTATAAAAGACACCTTTCCACAACCTCAAACAGTTGGACTCCAAACTCCACTATGGCCAAGACCAAAGAGCTGTCAAAGGACACCAGAAACAAAATTGTAGACCTGCACCAGGCTGGGAAGACTGAATCTGCAATAGGTAAGCAGCTTGGTGTGAAGAAATCAACTGTGGGAGCAATTATTAGAAAATGTAAGACATACAAAACCACTGATAATCTCCCTCGATCTGGGGCTCCACATAAGATCTCACCCCCGTGGGGTCAAAACGATCACAAGAACAGTGAGCAAAAATCCCAGAACCACACGGGGCGACCCAGTGAATGACCTGCAGAAAGCTGGGACCGAAGTAGCAAAGGTTACCATCAGTAACACACTACGCCGCTAGGGACTCAAATCCTGCAGTGCCAGACGTGCCCCCCTGCTTAAGCCAGTACATGTCCGGGCCCGTCTGAAGTTTGCTAGAGAGCATTTGGATGATCCAGAAGAGGATTGGAAGAATGCCATGTGAAACCAAAATAGAACTTTTTGGTAAAAACTCAACTTGTCGTGTTTGGAGGAGAAAGAATGCTGAGTTGCATCCAAAGAACGCCATACCTACTGTGAAGCATGACGGTGGAAACATTATGCTTTGGGGCTGTTTTTATGCAAAGGGACCAGGACGACTGATCAGTGTAAAGGAAAGAATGAATGGGGCCATGTATCGTGAGATTTTGAGTAAAAACCTCCTTCTTTCATCAAGGGCATTGAAGAGGAAACGTGGCTGGGTCTTTCAACATGACAATGATCCCAAACACACCGCCCGGGCAATGAAGGAGTGGCTTCGTAAGAAGCATTTCAAGGTCCTGGAGGGGCCTAGCCAGTCTCCAGATCTCAACCCCATAGAAAATCTTTGGAGGGAGTTGAAAATCCGTGTCACCCAGCGACAGCCCCAAAACACTGCTCTAGAGGAGATCTGCATGGAGGAATGGGCCAAACTACCAGCAACCGTGTGTAAAAACCTTGTGGAGACTTACAGAAAACGTGTGACCTCTGTCATTGCCAACAAAGGGTATATAACAAAGTATTGAGATTAACTTTTGTTATTGGCCAAATACTTATTTTCCGCCATAATTTGCAAATACATTCTTTAAAAATCAGACAATGTGATTTTCTGGATTTTTTTTCTCATTCTGTCTCTCAGTTGAAGTGTACCTATGATGAAAATTACAGGCCTCGCGGAAGAACTTGCACAATTGGTGGCTGAATAAATACTTTTTTTCCCCACTGTATATATACATATATATCTAATATATATACACAGCATATTGAGTGTGCACTGTATATCTGTACATACGGTATATAGTACACTTGATGTGGTGTGTGTATATATATATATATATATATATATATAATATAGACACACAGCGTATTGAGTGTGCACTATATATCTGTACATACGGTATATAGCATATGTGACGTGATGTATTAAAATATATACATCCTGGTATATATATATATATATATACACAGCCTATTGAGTGTACACTATATATCGGTGCATTCGGGGTGTACGTATATACTACACTTGACCCGGTGTTTTAAAATATATACAGGCTAGTGTGTCCATATATACACGCAGCGTATTGAGTGTACACTATATATCAGTGCACTCGGGGGTGTACGGTATATAGCACACTACTTGACATGGTGTCTTCAAATATATACAGTCTAATGTATCCAGATATACACGCAGTGTATTGAGTGTACACTGTATATCAGTGCATTCGGGGGTGTACGGTATATAGTACAGTGTAGTGCGGTGTTAAAAAAAAATACCCATCATGTCAGGAAGGCCACAAAGGAGAGGCAGATGCTCCCTGGCCCCTAATAGAGGGCAAGCAGCCTCTGTGTCTTCAGTGAAAAGTGGTGGTGGCAGACGTGGTGCATCCTCTGCAGGTGGGTCATGCTTGTCCTTTTTTTTCTGCCATTGGACGTGCTATTGAGTAACGTGGAATAACGAGTAGTGTGAGCCTAGAGACAGGGGGTACCGTAAAAGGACAAGAAACTTGCAGTCACGTTCCCCCAGCTGTAGCATACTGCCAAGTTTGCTCCAGTGACAAAGAAGGGAGGTGATGATGAGGACACGGACTGTACTTGGGTGCCTGAGAGAAGACAGGAGGAAAGCGAGGAGGAGGAGGCCCAACTCCAACAAGGTAGGATGTCCTCCGGGGGCCAGCTTAAGGGCAGCCACCACATTGCATCAGACCCCAGAGCTCCACAGGTGCAGGGCGCTGCTGCCTCCCCGCCGACTTCCAAAATTTCTTTGGTGTGGGCATTTTTCAGCACATGTGCAGTAGATCACACCGTTGCCATTTGCAATCTATGTCTGAAGCGGGTCAAGCGTGGCCAGGACTCCAGCCACTTGGGCACTACTGTCTTGACAAGACATATGACGACCAGCCATGCAGTCTGTTAGCAAGAGTACCTGAAGAACCCACACCAGAAAACAAGGCGGACTTCTCCTTGCTCCTCATCTGGGATCTCAGCCCCTACTATACCTGCAGTCCTCTCCAAAACCTGCACTGAGAGGCATGAAGATGTAGAAATGCGTGCCACAACTAGTACTTGCAGCCAATCTGCTAGTAGTACACCACCAGGTGAATTCAGCAGGCAAATATCCCTACCCAGTTGCTGAACCATAAAAAGAAATACTGTCCCAGCCATTCACATGCTCAGCGTCTTAATGCTAGCTTGGCGAAATTGCTAGCACTCCAACTACTGCTTTTTCAGCTGGTAGACTCTGCCCCCTTTCATGAATTTGTGGAATGTGCTCTCCCACAGTGGCAGGTTCCCAAAAGACATTCCTTTTCACGTAAGGCCATTCCAACTCTCTACCGTCATGTGAAAGGCACTGTTTTGGCCTCTTTGCACAGTGCGGTCAGCAGCAGGGTTCATATTACCGCTGACTCATGGTTCAGCAGGCACGGTCAGGGACGGTACCTTTCCTTCACGGCACACTGGGTAACTCTACTGGCAGCTGGGAAGGATGCAGGACAGGGTTCAGTTTGGAAATAGTTCCGCCACCACGCCTCCAAAAAGCTGGCTAACATCCAGCGGGAATTCAACCTGCCGAACAACCGCCTCATTTGTGACATGCCCACCAGGTGGAACACAACATTGGCAATGCTGCAGCGGCTGCACGCACAGCAGAGGGCCATCAATGAGTACCTCTGTGAGTACGGCACCAGGACAGGCTCAGGAAGCTTGGCTTTTTTTCGCCACGTCAATGGCTAATGATCAAGGATGCATGCACTGTCCTGTCACCATTTGAGGAGGCCACAAGGATGGTGAGCAGCGACAATGCATGCATCAGTGACACTGTCTCAAGGCCCCCTTTATGCAGAGAGCATTCCTGCAGAGCCACCAAACACACAGGAGGAGGAGGAGGAGGATTGTGGAGTATAATACGCAGCAGTCTTCAAGGGATCATGGTTTTCAGGCCCCAGAAACCCAAGGAGTTGTACGTGGCTGGGAGGAGGTAGTTCCTAAAAATGTCATCCTCAGTGACCCAGAGAACACTCATGCCTCCTCAAACCTATGCTGCATGGGCTCTCTGATTCTGAAAGGCCTGCAAAAAGACCCTAGGATTCATGGCATCAAGGAGAGGGATCATTACTGGCTAGCAACCCTTCTTGATCCATGTTACAAGGGTAATGTTGCAGAACTCATCCTGCCTGCGCAGAGGGTGCAGAGGATGAAACATCAGGATACCTGAAAGAAAAGTTGGTGCAATGCCTTTCCAGACCCTGGGAGGTTACCATGTCCTGCTGCTGGTCCTGGACAACGGGTTTTTGAAGCTTCGGTCATTCAGAGGCAGAGTGGTGGAGAAGGTGGCTCGGCTTAGCGATGCCTTTAAAAAAAATTTCAGTCCTCAGCACCCAGGCCTGATCAAGCAACCATTCTCATTGTCTGCATTATATGGCGCAGGAATATATAGGGTCAAGAGCAGACTTGGAGACCTTTCCAACTGAGCATCCACTAACTTACTGGGTCTTGAGGATGGACCACTGGCCGGAACTTGCTCAATATGCAATTGAGCTACTGGCCTGTCCTGCATCCAGCGTGCTTTCTGAATGGACATTCAGTGCTGCTGGAGGGTTCGTAAACGATCAAAGAGTGCGCCTGTCCACAGACTCGGCTGGTAGGCTCACATTTATGAAAATGACTCAGTCCTGGATCAGCAGCTATCAAGCCCCTGTTGCTGATGCAACTAATTAAATTTGCTAGGGATCTGGATCCCTTGAAGACTGCCACTGCTCCTATTCCTCCTGTCCATAATCTAGAACAATATTTTGTATTTAGGGCACCAGCAACACCCAAGGCCCAATTTTTCTGCACCTGGTTTACGGGGGCATGCCACAACAATTTTTAAACTAATTTAAAACATCAGGCCCTGCTCCTCCGTCCAACAAGAGTAACTGCAAGGGGTTACAGTGTTCTGGCACCGCCAGCACCCAAGGCCCAATTTTTCACCACCTGTTTGACTAGGGGCTTTTGTCACAATTTTTAAACTAATTTAAAGCATCAGGCCCTGTTCCTCCTTCAACAAGAGTAACTGCAAGGGGTTACAGTGTAATGGCACCGCCAGCACCCAAGCCCCAATTTTTCGCCACTTGTTTGACTGGGGGCTTTCGTAACAATTTGTAAACTAATTTACAACATCAAACCCAGTTCCTCCGTCCAACAAGAGTAACTGCAAGGGGTTACAGTGTTCTGGCACTGCCAGCACCCAAGGCCCACTTTTTTGCCACCTGTTTGACTGGGGGATTTCATCACAATTTGTAAACTAATTTACAACATCAGGCCCAGTTCCTCCGTGCAACAAGAGTAACTGCAAGGGGTTACAGTGTTCTGGCACCACCAGCACCCAAGGCCCACTTTTTCGCCACCTGTTTGACTGGGGAATTTCATCACAATTTGTAAACTAATTTACAACATCAGGCCCTGTCTCCGTCCAACAAGAGTAACTGCAAGGGATTACAGTGTTCTGGCACCGCCATCACCCAAGGCCCAATTTTTCGCCACCTGTTTGACTGGGGGATTTTATCACAATTTTTAAATTAATTTACAATAGCAGGACCTGCGCCAAAATTTAAAAAAAAATGACGTGGGGTTCCCCCCCAAAATCCAAACCAGGCCCTTCAGGTCTGGTATGGAATTTAAGGGGAACCCCGTGCCAACATTTTTTTTAAAAATTACGTGAGGTCCCCCCCAAAATCCAAACCAGGCATTTCAGGTCTGGTATGAAATTTAAGGGGAACCCTGTGCCAAAATTTAAAAAAAAATGAAGTGGGGTTCCCCCAAAATTTGAACCAGGCCCTTCGGGTCTGGATGGAATTTAAGGGGAACCCCGCGCTAATAATGGCTTGGGGTCCCCCTCAAAATACAAACCAGACCCTTATCTGAGCACGCAGTCCTGCCATGGCAGGAAGGGGAGGGGACAAGAGAGCGAACCCCCCCCCCTCCAAAGCATACCAGGCCACATGCCCTCAGCATAGGGAGGATGCTTTGAGGTCGCCCCCAAAGCACCTTGTCCCCATGTTGATGGGGAGAAGGGCCTCATCCCCACAACTCTGGCCGGTGGTTGTGGGGGTCTGCGGGCAGGGGGCTTATCAGAATCTGGAAGCCCCCTAAAATAAGGGGGCCCCCAGATCTCGACCCCCCCATGTGAATAGGTATGGGGTACATTGTGCCCCTACCCATTCACCAAAAATGAAGTGTAGTGTTAAAAAAAACAAGAGGCCGTTTTTGGCAAGTCCTTTATTGTGTAAAATAGCTCTTTTCTTCTTTCTTCTTTCCTCCTCCATCTTCTCCTGGCTCCTGGTCCTTCTTCTGGTCTTCTGCTTCTTCTTTTAGTCTTCTTGCTTCCTCTCTTTGTCTACAATCTGCATCTTCTTCTTCCTTCTTCTTTCACTGCCACTGCTGTCCCCGCTGCTGTCCCCGCTGCTGCAACCCAGCCCCTGCACGTCTTCCAGAATGGGCGGTCTTCACAGTGATGTAACTGAGTGAACCAGCCCCCTTCTGATGTCATGCGCTGTCAGAGGGGGTGGGTCACCCATTTACGTCACTGGGTGACCACGCCCCTTCTTATAAAAGAACTGTCATTGTGAAGACCGCCCATTCTGGGAGATGCGCAGGGGCCGAGCTGCAGTAGCGGGGAGAGCAGCGGAGGTGAAAGAAGAAGATGAAGATTGCAGATGAAGAGAGGAAGCAGGAAGACGAAAAGAAGAAGCAGAAGACGAGAAGAAGGAACGGGCCAGGAGAAGATGGAGGAAGAAAGAAGAAAAGAGCTATTTTACACAATAAATGACTTGTCAAAAACTGCCTCTTGTTTTTTTTTACCACCTCACTCCTTCTTTGGTGAATGGGTAGGGGTACAATGTACCCCATACCTATTCACATAGGGGGGGCCGGGATCTGGGGCCCCCTTATTTTAGGGGGCTTCCAGATTCTGATAAGCCCCCCGCCCGCAGACCCCCACAAGCACCGGCCAGGCTTGTGGGGAAGAGGCTCTTGTCCTCATCAACATGGGGACAAGGTGCTTTGAGGTGGGGGGGCAGAGCCTCCCTCCCCCAAAGCACCCATACTCCTCATGTTGAGGGCATGTAGCCTGGTACGGTTCAGGAGGGGGGGGCTCGCCCGCCCCCCCCCCCCATCCTAACCGGCCAGGGCTGCATGCGCGGATAAGGGTCTGGTTTGGACTTTAATATCCAAACCAAACCTGAAGAGCCTGGCTTGGACTGGGGGGGGACGGGACCCCACACACTTTTTTTCAGTGCTTTTTTGTATACTGCCGGGAACCGGCAATACATTACAGCCACGATTTTAAATGACAATTTTTCCTATGGAAATGTAATTTTGCTTTACACCTCACAGAGATGCGCCCTTTTACACACAGACTAAGGACACCCACAGGCACAATATTTAAAGGAATTTTTCAGGTTTTTTTTTCACTTTAAGCATTATTAAAAATCACTGCTCCTGAAAAAAACGATTGATTTAAAATGTTTTTTTTCATTGATACATGTCCCCTAGGGCAGGACCCAGGTCCCCAAACACTTTTTAGGGCAATAACATTGCATATAAGCCTTTAAAATGAGCACTTTTGATTTTTCATGTTCGGGTCCCATAGACTTTAATGGTGTTCGGATGTTCGCACAAACTTTTTGTCTGTTCGCATGTTCTGGTGCGAACCGAACCGGGGGGTGTTCAGCTCATCCCTAGTTGGCACCCATGGCTGTGCCGTGGACCTGTAGGTAGTAGTTGTCATCAAATACAAAATAGTTGTGGGTTAAACAAAAACTGGTGGTTTCTAAGATTAAAACTGATTGTGTCGGGTTAAGGGAAGGTTCTTGGAACAAGAAAAGTTTAATGGCATTTAGCCCCACCTCATGGTGGATCGAGGTGTAAAGGGAGCAGACATCCAGAGAAACCCAAAGGTGATTGGGTTTCCAGGAGTAGTGGGTAAGATGTTTCAAGATCTGATGTAGGACTGCTGGCTTTGTGCTTATGGTTGAAGAAACACATCAATATATTGTGAAAAGCCACAAAAAAAGCAGCAACTATGGGCCTGCCAGGCGGGTTTTGCTGTTTTATATGCATTTTAGGGAGGTGGTAGAAGTAGGGGCTTTTTGGAGATTTATTACATAGAAAATATGCCTCTGCTTTGTTGATGATCCCCTCTTTCTGGGCTTGAATCACTAGGCTTTTGGCTTCTGATTTGTATTCTGGTAACTGATTTTTCTTTAATAGTAAGTAGGTATGGGTATCAGAGAGCATTCTATTGGCCTCGAATAGATATTCTGTTTTGATTTGAATGACAATGCCTCCCTCCTTGTCTCTCCTCCTGGTTTGATCATAATGTTAGTTTGGTCCATAAGGGTTTTAGCGCATAGATTTAATTTGATTTGAGGTTATTGTTAATGTATTTCTTGTTCTGTTGGGACTGTTGGCATAATTGTATAAACTTTGCATAGACTACCCTTACCCTATAGAAGGCTTCTAAATATGAGCCTTTGGTGTGTGAGGGGTAAAACACTGATTGTGGTTTAAGGGTGGTATTATTTATAGAGGGGACGGATCTAGGTATTGTGTCAGTAGGGAAAAGTCTATTTCATTATAACTCTAAGAGGCGTCTTCTGGTCCAGAGTACAGCTGTTTAGAATAAGAAAACAAGAGCAAAAAAAAAACAGCGCCAACCCCTCAATGTGAGAAATAAATAGTGGTTTTAAGAAACGACAAATGTATGTGCAACTGAATGTGTCACAGTAGGTATCAAAGTGACAAAGTTCAATTATCCATAAAGTGACTTCATGCTTGAAATAGTGGAGTTCTGTTCTAGAATGTCTAAGTCTTAGTTCTAGGATTGACTCTGTTAGACATGTGCGGTTAGTTTCAGACAAATTTTAGTTTTTCAGACATTCGGATATATCCGAATTTCTGAATTACAATAGTACAGAATTTAAACGAAAAAGAAAATTCGGATGAATTCTGAATTCGAATAATTTTTTAATCATTTTCGAATACTTTTTGACAAATTTGAATTCGAAAAGTTTTTAAATTCCAATAGTTTTCAAATTCGAATTTGAAAAGTCCTTGAATTTGAATAGTTTTCCATTTTCCAAAGAGAACAAAACAGAATATAAAACAAAGGAATAGAACAGAAAAAAAAACAATAGACTAGAAAAGAATATAACAGAAAACAAAAGAATAGAATACAACAGAGTAAAACAGCTCTGTTCCACTCCACCACATTATATTATTTCATTTTCTGTTATATTCCACTCTATTGTATTCTATCTTTTTCCATTCTATTCCTCCACTTTCCACTCCACCCCATTCTCCTTGGAAATTGGAAAACAATTCGTATTCGAAAACGATTTGAATTTGAAAACAATTTGAATTCGAAAACTAATCGAAATTGATTCTAAAACTTTTCTAATCGATTTGAAAATGAATAAACTAAACAAATTCCGAAAATGAATTAAACGAATGAAACGAATCAAATTTATGTAAACAGCGAATCGAAACTAAACAAAACTAAACAATTTTTTCTGCTCTGCACGTCTAGACTCTGTTTCATTGGTAGTTTCCAAAGTGGTAGTATTTTTCTTCTTAGGATATGGAAAAATCTCTTTAATGTGAAGTTCCTGATGAATTTATTGAGGTCTTTAATAAGTGGAAAGGGATTGGGTGGGGAGGTAGGGGCAAAGCTCAGTACCCGACCAAGAAGGGTTTTTCAAGTTGGCTTAAAGCGTAGGAGGAGAGGTTGAAGATCTTTACAGTCTCCTTTGTTTGTTCTTTTGAGGTGATTTTTGTTTTCTTTACGTTGCCCCCCACAATCTCTACGGTGTATTTTCTTTTTAGGGGGTTGGTTTGGTAGGGACTCTGAGTGAAAAATGTAAAGAGGATTTTTCAGTCGACGGGGGTATTTTCTATTTTAATACTTCTTTTCAACCGCAAGTCAAGTGTTTGGCTTAAGGTTTCGGCTGGGCCTCATTCACTTAAATGGGTTGCATTTGTTGGGGGTTCAGCCTGCCGAACACGACAGGTGGTATAACTTTTACTGCACCCCAACTGTTGCAATGTGTATTAACATGTCCACTGGCTACGTTAAAGTAGAATTCCAGTTTCACCTAACTAGCCTTAAAAATGCGCTTTCCCCTCTTCTAACCTTCTAACACCTAAGCTAACTAACCTATGCAAAGATGTATATACTTTCCTATTTTCAGCCTGCTCAGGTCTGGTTACATGATCCTGCTCCCCTTTGTCAGCCAGTGACAGCTGCAGGAGAGAGGAGGGAGTGCCGACAACAGATGGGCCATTGAAGTGTGTCAAGCGCTCTCTCTCCTCTCCCCTGCAGCTGCCACTGGCGAATACAGGGTATCATGACAAGACTTGAAAATAGGTAAGTATATTTTTTCTTTTCACAGGTTAGTCTGCATAGGTGTTGGGGGGTGCATTTTTAAAGCAAGTTAATTTAGGCTGGAATTAGGGTGGCGACCTTTTCGTCAAAAAATCCCAAACAGTTTAACCGTGCATGGCAATTTTTTTTTAAGGGGGAACACTGTGGACCCTGGTGTAAAGGGGAACTCTGATGTAAGGGGGTTTCTATTCACCAAGGTCCCCACTTATATCAGAGTTCACACCATCCCCCCTTAAATCAGAGTTCCCAAAGCCCCCTTTACATCACAGAGCACCCCTTACATCTGAGTTCCCCTTACTTTAGTGTACTCACTTGCTTGGAGGCAGGAGAGAGAAGAGAAGCAGGGGGGAGACTTCAGTCACAAACAGTGGATGACAAGCTCACCCACCCAACAATGGAGGCCCAGGAATCTGCACTTTTTATCCACAAAGTATCTTCCAGCTGCTGGGCTTCAAGCAGGGGAAATCTGCACGGCACAGGGTGCTTAGGGTGTGCCCAGCCCCCGACACCCCTCATGCGCACGCATAATCTTGTGGAGCCACAGTCTAGTCTGAATAATGTGTCTGGGTTTCAGGTGGTCTGAAACTCAGACACATGATTCAAAACCCAGACTGTCTGGGTGAATCCAAGGCGGGTGAAAACCCTAGCTGGAATTCCACTTTAACTTGTGGCTTTGCAGTCAGGGTGGAGTAAAGCCTCTGGCTGTAAATTAGACCTTAAGCCTAATTTGAAACTGGACCAGTTCAGGGGAGACCAGATGAATTTCGATCAGTGTGAGGCCGTCCCTGCTCGACAAAAGGGAGATGCCAAGAAACTTTTTTTTGTCGCGTCCCACTGTCAAAATACAACGTCCCAATGGAGGGAAGGTCCTCCAGCCACACAAGCAAGGTGGATGGTGAAACTTTACCCACCGGGACATACGTTATATTACCAAAAGTATTAGGATGCCTACATTTACACGCACATGAACTTTAATGGCATCCCAGTCTTAGTCTGTAGAGTTCAATATTGAGTTGGCCCACCCTTTGCAGCTATAACAGCTTCACCTCTTCTGGGAAGGCATACTTTTGGTAATATAGTGTGTTAGTTTTGTCATTAATTCAGCCCCCCCTAAAAAACTAACAGTGTATGACCAGATTAAACGAACATGTGAGAAGTGTGCTCGTCCAAAGCAACCAATCAGGTTTAAAGTTACGCTGATCAAAAAAGCTATGGCAATATCTCATTGGTTGCTCTGGGTTTCTCTTCTTTGCACATCTTCTGTACTGTGGCGGCTCTATTGGTTTTACAGAAAGGACAATGAACCCAGAAGGGTTAAATTTCAGAAGAAGAAGATGAACTGACATCTATGAATGATGTGCCAGGGTCATTCTATCCACAAGAAAATAAAGAGATTTCACACAAAAGGATGGAGAACTGAAGAGATTTATGGACTGCGAGAGATACAAAAAGGCTGCAGTGTGTTCACATCTCAGCAGGTTTTAATGAGACGCAGATCTGAAAGGATAAAAACTGGGCCCTACATTTTCTTCTGTCAACGCTGCTAGTAAATTAAAATGTTCCTTATAGAGACAACCACTGAATAAATAATTCAGCTTGGATTTAAAACATGAAAAGAGAGAAAGACTTTTGAAAGGGAAGAACTTTTGCAGATTAAAAATGAAATGTGAACTCCAAGCATATATTTAATACACCATTGGAATATATACAGGAGCTGTTTTCCCTGCCAAGGGATTTGCATTTTGTCCATCCAGTCCTAAGATTTACACTGCCATAACAGAAAGCACAGCCAGCCTGGTGACCTGATCATCATCCCCTTTAGTTAAAGCAGTAGCAAACACAAAAAAGAAAAAATGTAATGCTCCCTTGCAGGCCAAATCCATAATATGCTATAGCATATGCATCATGGGGTAATTCTCCCTGATGAAGTCACATGACCCTGTGAGAAAACGCGTAGGTGTGGGGCTATCTGTATGATGGAATCTTGCATAGGAAGTGGAGCAGGATCGGGAACAGTATACATAAACTGCATTTATTTGGTAAGAGGATTGTGCAGGCACTTATGCTTTTAAACTTTGGTGCATGTGAGCACCTTTTAACTATGAGTTATATTTCATTGCATGGAAGTGAGTGCATAAAAAGGTAAATTAAAGATAAAGTCCTATGGAGTGTTCTGATGCTGATTTTCTGTCCAATGAACAAGCTAGGAAATTACAAATCCTGAAATAAAAGACAGTCAAGTTTCTCCACCCCAAACTCGCTCATCTGTGTCTTTATGGACCTTGCTTTGTGCACTGATGCGCAATCATGTTGGAACACAAAGGGGCCATCCCCAAACTGTTCCCACAAGTTGGGAGCATAAAATTGTCCAAAATGGCTTGGTATGCTGATGCCTTAAGAGTTCACTTCACTGGAACTAAGGCGCCAAGCCCAACCCCTGAAAAACAACCCCACATGATAATACCCCCTCCACCAAATGATTTGGACCAGTGCACAAAGCAAGGTCCATAAAGACATGAATGAGGGCTGGTGGCTACTATAGAGGAGAGCTCTGATACCCAGTGCTGTAAGTAAATAGAAGAGCACTAACAATATGTAATATGAAATTACCTGTCAACCACACCTTGAAGGCAGACAGTTTTGAATGAGGTTATTTAGTCTTATTTATCAAAATTGTGTAAGCTTTTGAAAGATTTACATCCCTGATCCAATTCAGCTATACATACTTTTTTGGAGTCTGACACTTCAGCTTCAGAGGCCAAAGTGAGTGGTTGCTCTGTCGACTGCCAACTGCCTGGCCTTGTCTCTGTTATGTAATCACATTATGGAGCTGGTGTACATGTGTGTCATTGTGTCTAATGGTCTCGCCATGGTTGGTATAATTGGCTACTTGTGCAGTAAACATAATAATTTGTCATTCGGTACAACACAGACTTGGATCTTGCAGAAGTTGCTGTGCAAATAAAGACTTTGACTTTATTTGCATAGGTAAGGGTTCATCCCTCCACCCTCATGTGGCAGTGCCTGGTGATAGTCGGTTAAGCCTGAAGGATACCTGTGAACGTGACATCACCACGTGGCATCTTATGGTGCCTGTTTTGTAGGGGGTTGACATAGTCATGAGTTAACCATACTTCACTCAAAATCCAGCTAGATATTGTTGTTCTCTATTACTATACAGGGGCGTTGCTAGGGGGTGGCTATTGGGGCTATAGCCCCGAGTCTGGGGCCCATAGCCCCGAGTCTCTTACCGGGTGGGTGCAGTTCTGCAATTAGCAGGTATGTCCCAGTCCGGAATGCAAGAGACAGGTCAGACTGACCCGCTGTAGCGCTGGCTCTGGCGCCGCCCTCACCTACACCTGACTCTACTGCTGGTCACTGGTTGCTAGAGTTGCCTAGTGTCTAGCAACCAGTGATGTCACAGCCACAACTCCTTCCCTGCCCAGCATTCAAAGCGGAGGATCTCTGGGGACCCTGATGTAAGTGGGGGGCTCTCTGGGAACCCTGATGTAAGGGGGATCTGCACTCAGATATGTAACAATATTTATATTTATACATATATATATATATATACTCAAGCATATGACTTTCTTTACTTCGCTGATATGGGCTCTAGCCCCAGATCTTTTGAAGACCTAGCAACGCCCCTGTTACTATATATCATCAAAATGACAGTGCATACAGGAGGTAACTAAAAAGAGAAGGGGGCTTGTAGACTAATCAGCATAGTGCTGGAGAAATATAGGTACTAGCATTCCCTTTCAACCAGTTCTTGGCGGGAAACTATAACTGCTACTTTTGAAATCAATAACCACAATAGTATTTCTTTAGACATTCCATGTGATCCACCCAAAATAGTCTTTGGTAATTGCTATCCTTAAGGCCTCATACACACGGGCGTTTTGGCCGCCGGCGTTTGTAGGCGTTTTTTTGAGGCTCTCCATGTTATTCAATGGCCCTCTAAAAACGCCGGCGTTTGTGGGCAGACTGCGACGTCGAAGTCTTGCGTGACCAGGGCGCAAGATCGATGTCGAGTGATTGCGGCTGCGGGAGATGACGGGTGTTTGCGGCCGCAAAAATCTCCCGGTAACTTATTGTACCTCTCGGAGTTTTTTTGCGGATGTTTGCGGCCGCCGGTTTTGCGGGCACACATACTCCGGAATTCCTATCGTTAATGGTTTCTGATAAAACCCACCTAGTGTACCTTACAGATTTCTTTATGATAACACCAATAACTAAAGTTTTCATCGTCAATATCAAAGGGCGGTTCTTGACCAACTTTCCCTTACGATCATGGATATAAAGAGGTCGTGATACGACTAATCAGATGTTCG
>BLSH010492922.1:1194800-1215236 GCA_018402905.1 Glandirana rugosa | reverse complement strand
ACATCCTCTCATGTTGTACCCCGGCTGTTGTTACGGGGGGGGGGGGGGTCTTTACCCATTTACTCAGGTTAAATGTGATGTTTGCAAAGCTATATATACTAGGCCTTTGGCCATATGTTCCATTATTTACTTTCTTTGTTTCTGTCTTTTCTTATGTTTACCTTTTTCTCCTTTCTTTTCCCCCATCCCCATCTTGGAGTCGGGCTCTGCTCTTCGGTCCAGGGACAAGACTTTGGATCTTGGGTACACCTACAGATGCCGATCCTGTATCAGAGGCCTCCTCGGATACTATACAAGGTGAGTGTGCTCTGCCTTACCACGATGGCTAAGTCTTGTTCCACGAAATATACGGTTATCACACATAATGTACATGGGCTCAACTCGCCAGTTAAAAGAACTAAAGCCTTTCAGTACTACCCTACACAGAGGGCCGATGTCCTGTTGTTGAAACCCACTTCTCTAAAGACTCGACCCCCAGATATTTAAGCGCTAGGTACCCACAAATTTACCTATCCTCGGGTCCGGAAAAAAAGGGAGGAGTGGCAGTATGCTTCTCTAAAAAACACCCTTCACTCCCATAACTATCGTAAAAGATGGGGAGGGTCATTATATCATGTCAGTGGGCCGTATCCATGACTAATTGGCTTCTTTTATTTCTTATTATGCGCCAAATTCAGGACAGGCAGAATTCTTTAGAAACGTGTTAGCAGTCTTGATGCCAAAGACGCAAGGACAGGTAATTATAGGTGGTGATAGCAATGTCCCATTAGATCGCGTTCTGGATAAAACGAATCCAACTAAAACGGTCCTTAAACACACTCCTAGAATCAGCAATAATGTGGCACATTTACTATATCATTATGACCTTACAGATGCTTGGCGTGAAAATAACCCCTTTACGAGGGACTTTACCTACTATTCACAGGCGCATCGTACGTATTCCAGCATAGACCATATTTTTGTACGCTCTTCACTGTTGCCATACATGGATACAACGAAAATATTGTCAGTCCTTTGGTCGGATCACTCGCCGGTTAAGCTAACCTTAACGGATCTGTGGCTAAAACCCCACCCCTCACCATGGCGACTTAATGTCTCCTTACTAAATGATCCCATAATATTTGCAGAAGTGGATTTGAAGACTTTTTTTCGAGAGAATTTAGCCTCAGAAACATCTCCGACCATAAACTGGGCAGCCCACAAGGCCACTATCAGGGGCAAATTTATGCAGTTAGCGACAAGGGCCAAACGGTCTAGGGACAGCACAATTAAACAACAAGAAGCTGAGCTTGCAGCTCTTATAAAGGAACAGCATACAGTCCCAAAGGTAGATATCAGACACAAGATAGATGCAGCTAGATTGTCATTAAACTTGAGCTTGACCGCCCGGGCCAAAAAGTATCTACGGTGGTCAAGACATAAATACTACACAATGGGGGATAAACCCACCACGCTATTAGCCAGGAAATTAGTACCTCAAGCATACACACCCACATTGCCTAAACTGCAACTGTCGAATGGACACTTGACCCAAAACCCTGAATCAATTCTGCAGGAATTCCACAAGTTTTACTCCAATTTGTATCGCAAGACGGTCCAGTTTTCACAGGATAAAGCAGATGATTTTTTCCGAAATATCCCATTACCTTCTCTTGCACAGGACCATATAGACATTATGGAAAGTGAATTTACAGAACCAGAAATTAGAGCGGCAATTAAATCGTTGCATCCTTTCAAAGCCCCAGGCCTGGACGGCTTTGCAGGTCATTATTATAAAAAATTCCAGGACATCTTGCTTCCGCACTTGTGTTCATACTTTAATGACATAAGACGTGGAAATAACATCCCACCACAAGAGAATGCGGCATATATACACGTGATACCAAAACCAGGCAAGGACTTAGGAGACTGTTCTAATTATCGCCCAATTTCTCTGATAAACGTGGACCTAAAAATAATGACTAAAGTACTAGCCTCCAGATTAAACTCTTTTCTTCCACAATACATCCACCTAGATCAAGCGGGTTTTGTCCCTAACCGCCAGGCATCAGACCAAACCAGGAGAATTATAAACATAATCTCGGCCATTCATTCGAACTGGGACAATGGGGGCACCAGACAGGGTATGTTACGTTCATTAGATATACATAAAGCATTTGATACCCTTGGGATTACCTATTCAATGTTCTCTCAAGATATGGGTTCGGGCATCAGTTTTTAACAATATTACGTATGTTATATGACGCACCCACGGGATCTCTAATGCTGAAAGGCTACTCTACAAAACCCTTAGCTATACAGAGAGGGACTCGACAGGGATGCCCTCTGTCCCCTTTGCTTTTTATTTTAGCAATGGAACCCCTCGCAATTAATATCTGATCCAGCCAGGATGTTAGGGGGATAACATGTGGAAACAGGAAGCATAAGTGTCTGCTATTTGCAGATGACATATTGATGGTTATCTCTTCACCAATTACCACTCTTCCCAACCTATACGCTATATTTCGTCCTTTTTCAGTAATTTCCCGCACTATCAATAAATGATGACAAATCACGGGCCCTAAATATATCTCTAACAGTTACCATTCAGCAGACCCTCGAGCGCTCCTACAAATTCCAGTGGGAGACGGAGGCCCTTCCCTACTTGGGAATAAGCCTGACACCCAAATTAAAGACCCTGTACGCAAAAAATTACCCGATACTCTATAAACACTTGATAGCCGACCTAAATAGATGGCAACTCCACCCTCCGTCCTGGTTTGGCAGACTACACTCGATAAAAATGAATATTCTCCCACTGTTATTGTATTTGTTTTGCACTATACCAATGATGCCACTTAAAACTGATCTGCAATCCTTTCAAAAAAAATTGTTACAATATATGTGGGGGATAAGAGACCTAGAGTGAATAAAGGGACACTATTCACCCCAAAGCGAAGGGGCGGACTGGGATTTTCTGATCTCCTAAAATACTTTTATGCGGCCCAATTGGCTCAACTGACTAGGTTCCATTCTCAGGGTCCTCAGGCGATGTGGATGCAAATAGAATTCTACGCCTGTCAAACGAGATTGATCTCTCATACCTTGTGGTTGCCGCCAAGAGACCGGCCCCCAATTTTGTGCCCATCCTTATCGTTGTCTTTTAGCGTATGGGATAGACTACTTAAACCATATAAATTTAAATCGCCACACAGCCCCTTGGCCCCTCTATTGCGCAATAGAGAATTCACTCCGGGTATCACCCCCCTCCCTTTTGCCTGGTGGTCCAACAAGGGATTATTGAGAATAGCAGATCTATGTGACCAGACAGGACCACTGACAAAACGTATGATGATAGAAAAACATCAAATGCCAGAGTCAGAATGTTTTCGGTATACCCAAATATATCATTACCTGTCTACTTTACACCGTTCTCAGGACATTACCACTATGATGCCCATGGAATACTTATGCAATCGTTATGACAGAATTTGTGGTCACATATCTGAAATATATGCTATGCTAACATACTCCCAGGTTAAACTGAACTATACGGTAAACTGGGAACAGGACATCCAGGGGTCGATAGACTTAGATGAATGGCATTCGATAGCAGAGGAGGCCTCTAAGTCGCTCATTAATACGTCTATAGTTGAAGCTAACTATAAGGTCTTGATGAGGTGGTACCTGGTGCCGGCTAGAGTGGCTGCTTTTGTCCCAGGAGCCTCATCAGGATGCTTTCGAGGCTGTAGGCAGGAAGGCACGGTCATCATATTTGGTGGCAGTGCCCCAAGGTGAGACGGTTTTGGATAAGGGTTTATAATTTAATTTATTCCCTTACCCAGATCAATCTACCTAGGCAGGCCCTACTGGGTGAAAGGGTGGACCAGGCTTCCGGGACCCAGAAACGATTACTAAAATTTATATTTGTATCGGCTGAAATCACGATAGCCAGGAATTGGAAATGGGCAACCACACCATTTGGTCAACTGAAAAGTAAACTTTCATGGCTAATGCTTAATGAGCGGCTATCAGCAATATTACAGGACAAAATCAAAAATTTTGAAAAGATGTGGGAGCCCTGGATCTGTTACTTGAGCAATGATCCACAGACAATTCCTGACTGACTGATTTCTAGATGTTGATGGGCAAGAGGGTGGAGCCCCCTCCCTATTTCCTTATCCCTATCTTTCTCTTTCCTTTCTTTTCCCTCTCTTCTCTGATCTTTCTTATTTGTTAATACAGGGTTTTTGTTTTTTTTTTCTTTTTTGTTCTTTTTTAAGTGTTTTATTTGAGCTTAGATGATGCGGGGCCCGGCCTGGGTCTGTGGGATCACAATGCCCTCTCCCCAATCCCCCCTTTCCAGGCTCCGTTAAATGCAGATTGCTGTTGCATAGGATATGCACAGATAGCCTAAATTGTAAGAAAAAAGTTCTAGCTAGATGATCTATGAGTAAGTGCCCCTTATGGACAGGCATTAGCTACTATGCCATAATAGCTCCTATAAAAGTTAGTATATCTTTATAGTATTTATAATAGTGGGTTAACTTGCAAAGAAAGAATGATAACTTGTTACTCCTATGGCTCTTCTATGATGATGTAACTAAACTTTACTTATTATAAGAAGTGATCTGCAATTATTTCTGATAAAATATGGCTCAAAAGGTGTAATGACACTGTTACTTATGACTCTGTTGTATAAATAAATAAATAAAAACATTGAAACATAAAATGTTTCATAAAAGGTTACTGTTAAAGTCAGTAATAGTTTTTCAAAATGAACACACTACAGCTTAAAATAAGTAAGTTTATGAATTTAATAAATGTAATGATAAGGTCATTATTACAGGCATAAAAGCAACAGTAGCATATGTCACTGGAGAAACATAACATCAATAATAATCGCATTTTGCAATTGTAGATTATGTCAACGCAGCTAGTATGGAACATGATCCTCATATACAGTGCAGTTTTTTTTATCCGATTGTTTAACTTCAAAGCAATTACATTGGTATCATTGGATGTAAACACTTTGCCCTGAACATTGGCCAGTTCGAGTTAGTCATAGGATCATTCAAGCTTAGCCATTTGCATATATCTGTGATATATGTACAATATATATATTTACAAAGATTACAAAAATACATTTCATATATATATATTTATATATAACTGTACATATATGTGACTTTTTACAAGACCACGTCAATGTCATAATCACACAAATACATGAAAAGCTAAAAAAAAAATGTAAAAAAAACAACATACAAAAATACGTTTAAAAATGAAGACAAAATTTAAAAGGAAGAGAAAAATATAAATATTTAGTTCCAAACTATCGAGGTTTTCTGTAGCACAAGTCTTGTGAGGAAAATTCACCCACAATTAACCACAAATTTCTAGACTGCACAAACTTGACTTCCGTAGCTGTCTATACACAATTTCATGTTCCTGCCACTGCTCGCCACTACACTCCGATGATCTCAGCTTGCGGCAAGATTTTCTAACAACCCCTACCTAATTTAGTGGACACTGGTGGAATGCCGTCCTTTATAACTCATTTATTGGCTGTTTAGGCACCATTCACACAGGGGCGACTGTCGCTCCGACTTGGGTAGCCTCAAGTTGCCCCAGGTCGCTTGACATCTAAAATCCCATTGAAATGAATGGGAGCCGTCTTAATGTACACTACTGAAGTCGGAACGACTTCAGGAAAGGTTCCTGTACTACTTCTAGGCGACTTCTATCCGACTTGTGCCCATAGAATTGAATAGAAGTCGCCTCCAAGTCGGATCCCCCATCTAAATAAAAGCGACTTTGTAGTGAAAAGAATAGAATTTATTTTTAGGCAACCCCCTCCCTCCCTTTTCTGATTGGTCAAGGCAAAGTCGCCTGGAAAAAGTCGTGTTGTAAAGTCGCCTCAAGTCCCTGGAAGTCGCGCTGGAAGTCGCGCTGAAAGTCGCGCTGAAATTGCCTAGCAAAGTCGCGTCGAAGTCGGGTCACCCCTGTGTGAATGCAGCCTCATGGTAACACAGGGCCAATCACAAAATTAAGTGGCAAAGGAGTTGTGTTAACTACACCACAGAAATAGCTGTCAAGGGATAAATTGTACCTGCTTCAAGAAACAGATAGGCCGTAAGCAGGAATTCTGCAGCTGGGTGGATCCTTAATTCAATGTTAAAGACTTGCAATAATGCCATAGAAATATGATAATGTTTACAGGTAGGTGGAAGCTTGATATGGTGTATAAATATGCTTAGCTGTAACAAATAAAATATGAAGAAGATAGGTGCAAGCAAAATTATTATGGTAAAAATGTTACCATGCTGTTAACATGCGGATATATTGTATTCACAGATCATTTCATTGAGATGAAAGCAGAATGGTAGTCTTTTTAATGCATAAATTAAAAATATTGGCTTATTGTAAGTACATTTCTCAGTGTGGGTCATTGTGTCAAAAAACTTCTAGATATCATTTGTAATTTTATATGTACAAAAGCAAAGCCATACAGTATGTAGCAGTGCATAATGTTTTACCTTTGTAGTCATCTTAGCTCACTGCAAGTCTACCAGACAGGGTCTGTCTGATTTGAAACAACAGGTTTCTGTTTCAGAGGTGTTCTCTGATGATATGAAACAGCCTTGCGATCTAGGCTGCTTAGAATTTAGCTTGAAAGAGCTTGGGAACAGAAACAATTTTTCATGGACAATTAAATGTTTTTTATAAATGAAATTATGTTTGGTAATAATGTCCCATGTCTTGCTGATTCACATGAGGATGGTAGGTCCATTCAAATTAGTTAACCTCCTAACACCCACGTAAGGCATATGTGCAGTGGCAAACTGCATTGGCTTTCACCTCTTGGCGCCGGAGCGTCCCGGCCCATTAAGAGGTTTATGATGCCAGGAGGTGGGGCACAGCTTAAGATCACAAGACCTCCGTAATTGGCTGTCATGGCGGTCACGTGGTCCGAAAACTTCTGATTGCAAGGAGCAATCAGAGCTTTCTATAAAGCAATGGTAACTGTGCAGGGAGAGCTCCCTCAGCACAGGTGTATGGGGGGCAATTAACACAAATATGTGGCCCCTTGGCACTAAGGACCAGGCTCTGAGAGGCCGCATATTTGTGTACGGCCGACACCAAGGGGTTAAAGAGGAAGTAAACCCAGATGGGGGTTTACTTCCTCTATAAACACCTGTTAATTAGAAGCATAATGGGCTACTATGCATCGCATAGTAACCCATTATGTGCCACTTACCTGCGAACGAGTTCAGCGCTGTCCCCTGCGCTAGCCACATCCATCTTCTGCCCCTCTTCCTTCCGGGGCTGTGACTCCGGCTCTGTGACTGGCCGGAGTCGCGTGACGTCACTCCCGCGCATGCGTGCGGGAGCCGCCAGTCACAGCACAATGTCAGTGGAGAAAAGGCACGGAGGCCGTTCTTCACTGCGCATGTGCCGAAATGACGTTGGCACATGCAGAACACTGCATATCTCCTGAACCGTGCAGGTTTTGGAGATATGCACGGTACCTACAGGTAAGCCTTATTCTAGGCTTACCTGTAGGTTAAAGTGGTTGTCACAGGTTGACAACCATTTTAATGTCCATACATTGCACATATGTGACCATGGATGGCCAACATATCTGTGACAAGAGCATGTTCACTGCACGCTCCTAGCACAGTGATTGCTTTTGATCTCTAGCAATGATCGGGAGCCAGCAGTACTGGCTCCTGATCATGAGATCACTGTGACAACCAATCACAGTGGGCATGTGATTGGACAGTCCTTTTTGTCCCTTGGGCATAAAGACCTTGTTAAAGGGATGCTGTGGCATGCCTGGAACGGGAAAGACAACTTGTCTCAAAATTAACAAAAAATATTCTATAGAAATTGTTGCTGTTTTCACTCTTTTGGTTCAGCAATAGAACTAGGGAACTAAACAGAAAAGCAACAGGTTCACTTAAATTCCCATCAACCCCTCTTGATATATTTGCCTTCCAACACAACTTCTTTCAGCCACGTATAGCAAAGACAAATATCTAATACTCCTAGATGTGGGGGTGCACATGACTTTTCTTTCCACAATGCAGAACTGTGTGGCTGACAGTCCAAACACTAGGCACCAGTGCTGTCATATGGGGGTGGGAGAAAGCCAATAAGCCCCACCCAAGCAGAGCCACTTAGGCGAAAGTATCTGTGAAGAGGTATGGTAAGTATAAGCATCTTGGGAAAACACCTTAACGGGTATAGTCATAACTGTTTTGTTTTAGATAAAATAGGGGTGCATTAAAACCTCTGTAATTTTTTTTATTTTACTGTCTTTGTCCATTGGGAAGATTTTCTTTACTTTCCCGTCTAGGAGGCGCAACAGGAAGTGAACAGAAACCCATACAAAGTGTGGCGAAAACTCTTCAGAGACAATTGTCACCAGTTGTCCTAACTGGAAAATTTACCCTCATCTCCTGTTCCGGTGGCAACTGTAAAATGTTAGATTTTCCATAAATTTATGTGTCTCTGAAATGGCCACTGGGACATGTAAAAAGGGTTAATCTACCCAGCAGATACAAAGACAGCAATAAAAATCTGACTGCCAGTTGCTGATGAATAGTGGGCAAATACACAGCATTGTCAAAGCACCCACCAAATACATTTACTATGGCGTGAACAAGTATTGTTTGTTTCAATTTTTAAGCTCTGATGAAGAGGACAGAGCTGCAGCTCTTGCAAAGTGTTGGCTTTGTACATAGTCTGTCCTTATAATAAACTTGTACCTTGACTTGAATATACCACAGTGTGACATCACTGTCAGGTCTACTCATCACTATCACAACCCAAGGTGATGGTGGAATTCTTTTGGTGTGTAGAAGTTGTCACCCAAAATTCAGATTCTTTGCATTCATACCACTGTCATAAGGTAATAAGAATAATATATAAATAAAAATAGACTTGGGGTTTCAGTGCTATTAGTCCATTTTCCCAAGGGGTTCTTACCCTTCCCTGCTCAATCTGAACAGTAAAAAAAACATTTTTAGCCATACTGTACATGCACTTTAAAGTGAACCTTTTGCTTTGACCTGATGATTTTATTTATGATATGGATATGGTTGCTTTAAGCTTTTGTTAGCTGCAGCCTATTGCCTGGTGGGTTTTGCCATTTTATACATAAACCGACTAACTGCAACATGTGAAAGCAGTAGGGAGACCTGCCTTGTAAGTGGATTTTGGCATTTAAAAATTTGTTACACTTTGATACAAGGGACACATTCCATTTGAATGTGATAAAATATATTATTTTTGGTAACAATGTACAGAACTCACATAGTTATATGAGCATGCACTCACTATAGATGGTCAAACTGTAGAGTTCATCCATATGGTCCTGGATATCAGGTTCCATTGTATAGAATATATCCTGATTAATGAAATGCTGCTTTTCCATGGGGAAAGATATCTTCAATAAAAGTACGCACTGTATTTACATCTTAAATTAACACACAAAGCGGATTACATAATAGAGCTCTATCTCCGAACATTCCTAGGTTGAAAAAAGAGACTTTTTATTAGTTTTCTCTTGCAGTTAGACTAAGAATTACCCCTTTCGTTCTCTATTTCTGGCTTAGTATTAATTCTTACTAAAGAATAGCGCACTTAGGCAGACAGAGACTTGATTGTATGGATGACTAGAGATCGGGTTCTAAGCCAAATGTACTCAACGTTCTCAGTTTACCAGCTTCAACGTAGCTCCAGTCTAAAAACAAACCCTTTCAATATTGAGTGGATGGGAAGCTTATTCAAGCAATCTTTTCTCTAGGGGCTATGCCATTCTGTAGCACCAAATTTATTTTTGGAATTTCTACTTTATGGTTCATCTTTATATTTCAGGATGTGGAAGAGCTTATAATTGATATTTACTCTACTTTACGTTAAATATTATTGCAAACTAATGTTGACAGTGGCACGTCAGGTTTTTTAAGCTGACCTTACTGAAAAATGTAAAGTTTGCTTACACTGCCTGGGCCCACTCCACCTTCACAAATAGGCTATTAGAATGAACAAAATGTACACCTAAGAAGAGGAAAGGAAATAAATTTCTTAGGCACCCCGCCCCCCTTCTGCCCTCTACACCTAGGTGAGGATGACGTCACACTCCTTCCAAGTCGATCCTGGGGAATGGGGAATACAGAACAGCCAGTTAATATCTCAGGAGAAAATGCTTTTGCAATGGTCTAGATGTCTTCTCATATTTCGCCTGCTCTGCTGTCCCAGGAATCTTACTGGAAGGACAATGGCATCAAATCCAACAATGGGGAATGTGGAATACAGAGCAGCCAATATCTCATGAGAAGACACATTTGCAGTGGTTTCGATGTCTTCTCATATTTCTCTTACTCTGCTGTCCTAGGAATCTTCCTGGAAGGACAATGACATCACATCCAACAATGTGGAAGACAGGGGTGAGGCTGACCATAAATTGATTAGTAGGCTGATAAAAAAATAAATGAACAGAATCCCCCATCCATAGAAGCAAGGTGGAGGGAGGAATCCTCCCCGCTGTGCTCCAGTATTCTGACAGTTGGGACTCTTGCAATTGGCTGCAGCACTGATTGAAGAAAAATGTTCCAACACACCCATTTGTGAGAAGTCGTTCAGTAGATCAACTTCTCATGAACAGGAATGGCCATTGATGGATTGAAATTCAGTCGGTTCCTACCAAACTGGCTGAATTTTGACCCATCTATGGTAACACGAAGTGTAAACTAGACCTTGAAGCGGATCTTCAGCCTCAAAATAATCATCCCACCTCACCACTCTTCCTCCCCTCCGCTACACAAATAGCACTTTTTTGTTGTTATTTACCTTCTTTTTAAAAGGAAAGTCTTCAGGCTGCCCCCCATGCATGCCACTTGCCTTGTGGGATATGCATGTCACATATTCCAGGAGGCGTATTCCTTCATTCAGTAAAGGGTGAGGGGGTGGGCTTAGCAGCACATCATTGGGAGAACCCCTCGGCTGAACCCGGAAGAGCTGGCAGCCTCTGATGTCACACAAAAAACATGGCGCAGGACTGAGCGATGGCAGAACAGACGAGGATCTAAGCAAGACAACCCAACTGAAATGTTACCACCTGGTATCCAGGAATGTTTTTTTTTTTTCTTTTAAATGGGGGGGTGGGCTGAAAATTCACTTTAAGGTTTTGACAGCTGATAAAGAGCTTAATTTGTTAAAGACAAAAGTTTTAGCCATTTTTCAAAAATATTTATTTATTGTCTCTGACCCTAATGGAAACATTTCTGATTACTTCCTGAACTGATCACATACTGGGGTTGATTTACTAAAGGAAAATAGGCTGTGCATTTTGCAAAGTGTAGTTGCACCCAGCAAGTGCAGCTGCTCCAGAACTTAATAAATGAGGTAAAGCTTCAATTTGTAAAGAATTTGTAAAGAATACCCAATCACTTGCAAGGAAAATAAAAAAACTGCACTTTTGCTTGCACGTGATTGGATGATGGAAGTCAGCACGGCTTCTGCTCATTTACTAAGCTCTGGAGCAACTGCTCTTGCAGAGTGCAATTGCACTTTGGAAAGTGCACAGTCTATTGTCCTTTAGTAAATTTAAAATCAACTCCACTGTCATCAGCAGAATTTTTATTTGTATAACAGGGTATGGTTGAAACAGGTCATTTTTCCCATCTGTGTCTCATTTGAGAAATTGCCCTTCACTTTCTGTCTTGCAGACCCAATGGGAAGGGAGAAAAAATCTCTTCAAAGTGACCAAAATCGCCTCTTAGACTCCATACACACTATTCGATTTTCTGCAGATTTTTGTCTTCAGATTTACCAAAACGATATAATATGATGTCTAACCCTAAGAGTTTTAATTTGTGTGTAATCAGACAGGCCCTTGCACTACATGGTTTTGGTACATCTGAAGACAAAAATCTGCAAAAAATCTAAGGCCTCATACACACGGACGTTTTTTGACGCCGGCATTTTTTGTCATTTTTTGCAGCTCTCCGTGTTAGTCAATGGCCCCATAAAAACGCCAAAGTTTTTTGAGCTGTAGATGGCGTCATTGTTAGTGAGCTGAAACTAGAACCCACGGCCAGTGCGTTCTGAGGCTGTAACGTTTTGGCATTTTTTGACGCCGCAAAACGCCAACAAACGCCAACTAATATTGTACTGGCGTTTTTTGACGCCAACATTTTTAGGTTAAAAAATAGCAGAGGGATGATTTTTTTTTAAAAAACGCCTATTGACGCCGACGCTCACTAACGCCGATGCATAACGCCGATTTTTTTCCTTGACGTCGGGCCCGACATTTTGTTTTTTTTTTAAGAAACGTCCGTGTGTATGAGGCCTAATAGTGTGTATGGGGTCTTAGAAAGGAGTCTCCTAGAACAAGCATTTTCATTCGGAGCTTTGCCCTCTATTCCTCTTCTGGTGACACCTCCAAATTTTGGATGGTCCCAGTGACGGCTGCTGGCCGATTCTCAGAGTAAGTTCCCAGATGGTCCAACAGCCTGTGTAATGTGTATTGAAATACATTGTACTTGTAGTCTGCATTGGAAGTATGTGCAACAGGTTGACAATGCAGGTGCACAATTGGAAGTCAGGAGTATTGTCACCTTTCAAAGGAAATGCCGGGAAAATAACCTTCATGGCAGGATCACCAGGTATTTTAATAAAAGGTGCAGATTTAAAAATATTGAAAATAACTTTAGAATTATTATTGACATGAAAAAGCTTATATGCAATTTTACCACGTGTGTTTACATATACATTAACATTCATACTATATGGTTCTGTTTAGTTTTTTTTTTTTTCTTTGGACCCAAAACAATCATAAAGGGAACCTTAGAAAAATGGCACACTGACATTTGGAGCCAACAAAAGCATTGGGCGTCTTCACACTAGGTAATCTATTAGGTATTATTATTCAATTATGTATCTGAAAATACCATCCATTGGTTATCAATGCTGTTGCTTTTATATACAAAAATGTAATGAATCAATCAGCTTGGTAAAAAAAAAAAAAAAAAAAAAAAATTGCCTTTATATTTTAAATATATAAATAAAAACAACTGCATATCAGTAGCAGGTCACTTGTTGTCTTTATGCATAAAAATAGCATATGATCCCCATGTGAGTCCAGATTTCTATAGGCACTGTTACCATCGCTCAACAACAAAGGATGTGGTGCATCCATGGACCCCTTCACACCTGGAACTCAAACATATCCGTCTGTTTTTTTGCCAGCTTGGCAACTTCTTCTCTTATGGCTTTTACCAAAGCAGCTGTAGATAAATTGGTGATCGAGGCGTCTGGAGTGTCGGTATCGGCCAGACTTTGCTGAGAAGCTCCGATTGATGCTCCAGCAGCGTGGTCCAAGCTTGGGTGTGGGTTGACAGGTTGACCAAACTGCCTGGGGAGACGGGAAGGAGAGTTCTGAGGGTATCTTGACCTTGGATAAGCCTCAATATAACCAGGGAGGGGAGCCTGTGCGGTGACAAATAACAGTACATGTAATTAGAAATTACGTTTGGAGCAATTCAATTGTAACTATGGGCAAAATCAAAAATCATAGTTATAATGCAGTCCATTAACATCATTACCAGTGCATTACTAGTCCTTGTAATATAATTTATTACCTGTGGATCCAATCACTTTATCCAATAATTTTTCACTTCCTGTAATAAGGTGACAACATTGCTCTCTCTGAAGTAAAACAAATGCAGTTGTCACACCATATACAGGGTAGTCTGAGGCACACGATAAGAAAATCTGAAGTAAAATTTTGTCCGACGAACAATCTGCTGATTTTGCGGATCGTTACTATGGTGCTTTCGACGGCCGATTACGATTTTTTGTCCAACAAAACTGCATGTGCAGACTATAAAATACTTTTGGTACGTGAACTCAACGTCCGATTTTAGTTTAATTAATACGGTTTTCATCCGAAAAAAAATCGTAAGAGCAAGACTGTGAATGCTCAGAAAGGAAAGAATACATACAAAACTATTCAACACAATACAAAGGGAAAAATAAACTGCGCTACTGGTCAGAGACGAGCTGCAGCCAGAATACTAAAACTATAAAAGACACGGTATATAGAAAAAGGCTGCGCTAATATTAAACAGAATAAACATGAAGCAAAAAATGCACTATTATATAATAAGTCCACATATAATTCTATATGAGGTTAGATGCAAGAGTAGCAGTACATATAACATCTGACAGGACACCCGGTGCGCTTCAGACTGTTGTGCGTCCACCACCGAATATTAAAAGGCTTACCAGTAACCAGACCCAGCTGGAAGTTGAGCGTTAAATTGTTAAATGTAGCGACCACAAATCTTTTCTACCCCTCAGATAGAGCTCCGCCAGAATCACAAACTCTCCTCTCGTGACCTCCACAGTGGAATATTGCAACTCAGCACCCCTCAATGCAAGATGTTATCTGGCACACTCCTCCCTCCGATGGCCATGTATATACACAGGCACCCACAGAGAAAAACAGAGGCCCAGATAGTGAAGTACTGTATGCGCAAGTTTTATTTAACAAATAACTCAGGGTACTCACATAAAAACAGCAATACAAAGCAGACAGACCAGCCGCTTCCCGTGTTCCGGGTAGGAAACAGAGCAAATGGTGACATCAGCGCGTCCTCCCAACGTACGTTTTGTCAAAGTTGATGTCACCTGGGGATCCCCAGACAACGTCATCTTTGACGAAACGTACGTCGGGAGGACCTCCACTGTGGAGGTCACGAGAGGAGAGTTTGTGATTCTGGCGGAGCTCTATCTAAGGGGTAGAAAGATTTGTGGTCGCTACATTTAACAATTTAACGCTCAGCTTCCAGCTGGGTCTGGTAAGCCTTTTAATATTCGGTGGTGGACGCACAACAGTCTGAAGCGCACCGTGTGTCCTGCCAGATGTTATATATACTGCTACTGTGGACTTATTATATAATAGTGCAATTTTTGCTTCATTTTTATTCTGTTTAATATTAGCGCAGCCTTTTTCTGTATACCATTCAACACATTACGTCACTTCTGAAGTTGTATTCTGTCGTAGGAGAATTTTCGTATGGTGAGTAACCTCGTCACTACTTTCGATATGAGACTAACATGCAACCAAAAAATGGACGAACGGTTCATCTGATCGTGTATACGAGGCTTTAAGGGTCTACTCATAAAACTTTTGCCATGCAAATGCCTCAGTCATTGCAAACAATCCCTTTATGTGTCTAATATCTGTATTTCTATGATCATCAGCTCCATCTAGTATCCATAATGTGGTATTTTTCTGATTGATGTATTTCAGGATAATGTCACATTATGGCCATAAGATGGAGCTGGTGATTATAGGAAATACACATACAGTATTAGATACATTACAAGGATTATATATGGCAGCTGTAGTGTCTTCTATACAGACATTAAGTAAGCATAAAAAAAAAAAAAATGTAACCACTTGCTTACTGGGCACTTAAACCCCCCTCCTGCCCAGACCAATTTTCAGCTTTCAGAGCTGTCGCATTTTGAATTACAATTGCATGGTCGTGCGACGCTGTACCCAAACAAAACTTTTATCATGTTTTCCCACAAATAGAGCTTTCTTTTGGTGGTATTTGATCACCTCTGCGGTTTTTATTTTTTGCACTATAAACAAACCAAGAGTGACGATTTTGAAAAAAGAACAATAATTTTTACTTTTTGCTATAATAAATATCCAAAAAAAAAAAAAAAATGATTCATCAGTTTTGGCTGATATATATTCTTCTACATATTTTTGGTAAAAAAAAAAAATTGCAATTGGCGTATATTGATTGGTTTATGCAAAAGTTATTGTTTGTTGTCTACAAACTATGGGAATTGATTTATGCCGCTTTTTATTATTTTATTTTTTTACTAGTAATGGCAGCAATTTACTGGGACTGCGATATTGGGGCGGACATGTCAGACTTTTTTAACACTTTTTTGGGACCATTGACATTTATACAGCGATCAGAAATGTAAATATCCACTGATTACTGTATAAATGACACTGGCAGGGAAGGGGTTAACTCTAAGGCAATCGAGGGGTCAACTGTGTTCCCTGCATGTGTTCTAACTGTATGGGGGCTGGGCTGGCCGGGACATAACAGATCTAACTGATCACGATCAGAGGGATCAGTAGATCTGTTATGTCCCCCTTTACAGAACGGAGAACCGCCATGTTTACATTGGCGGTTCCCCGTTCTGCCGCTCTATTAGGCGATCGTGGGTTACGAGTGGACATCGAGTCCGTCCAAACAGCGGGCACGCCCATGTAGCGTGCGGCGGCCGTGAGAGTGCGCTGCCTCTGGCTGTGAGTGCGCACGGGGAGGGCACAAAGGGGCGTTGTAACCGTCTTTCAGCTATAGCGCGGATCTCTACTGGTTAAAGTGGTTGTAAACCTCTAACATGAAATATGAACAAATCCCTCTATAGTGTGTACTTGTCTTAATAAAGAGCACTAAGGGCTTGTTTATACTTGCTGCAAAACAGGGCGTCAGACAGGCGTTGTTACAGCTCCTTTAATGCCAGACAAAGGTCATGTCACTAAATAAAATGGTTAGCTTACAGTCCTGTTTACACCTTGCGTTGGCTTGGCTGCGCTTCAGCTTCGCGTCAAAAATGATACCCCATGTAGCTTTAACCAGGCTTCAAAGCCTCTCCAACGCCTCCATAGAAGTCTATGACAAAGCTCGTTTGAAGCTCGCTTGAAGCACCTGCAGCTTTTCAGAGGCTGTAATTCAGCTTTAGCTTCGCTTTGTTTTGGAGAAATTGCAGGTGTGAAATATCAACAAACACATACGGCATCGACCAAGCTTCAACAAAGCTTCAAAAGTGCACCACTGAAGCCTCGTTGAAGCCTTGTTGTAGCCTCCATACATCCTGTTTCAAAGCACCACCGAATCCTCAAAAACACATCATAAAAGCTTGCTGAAGCTGTATGGGCTTTAATGGGCGTTGAAGCCGAAGCAAGTGTAAACTAGCCCTAGCCCTAAGTGTCACTTTTGTCTGCTGGTTTGTTCCTCTGCTATCACCATGAAGTGCTTCTGACAAGTTCTCTTGGCACAAAGAGAAAAATGGTGACGGGGAGGGATCTCCAGCTGATTGACAGACTATGCTCTGTTCCTGTGTGCTGTGGGAAGGGGGGGTCCCTCCTCTTCAATCAGTCGTCAGAGCTCTCCTCACTGATCTCTTCAGAGTGCAACTTCAGCTCTCCCCCCCTTTTTTCTGAACTCTAAGACAAGCTTTACAATTCTGCACTTTGAATGGATGTAGCAAAGAAAGGGCTTCAGATAAACAGGTGTAGCACCCTGGTTTTAAATGGGAGTGCTGTCAAATGTATCTGCTGGGTGGTAATTGGACTGGCCAATTGTTAGGGGATCTCCTGATTCTTTTCCCTAAGTCAGATTTGATGCACCTCTCTCCTCTGCCATGGGGTGGCACTCATGTTGATGACATTGGCATGATAACAGTGTACATGAACTTGGAATATGAATAGTAGGCTGCTCCAGCCAATGGGCGGGGGTTTTCTGGGGCCCCATGGCCTGCTGGGAGAGCCTCTATATTTTGGAGGAGTCAGGTGATCGAGGTTTGGTGCCACCTGGATGGCTGTCTCGGTGGACGTATGTCAAAACTCCCAGCTGCTAGGCCAAAAGCCTGAGGCCTATCCGGTTGCTGGCACCTGGTTGCTAGGCAGTCTAAGGCCTACCCAGGACAAGAGGCAGCAGCGCAAGGTTGGGGCTTTATGCCGGAAGCCTAACTAAGTTGCACGGATTATGCTGGCTGGAAAACCCCTCTTCGTCGGAGGTCAAGGGAAAGAGTTGCTAACAGAGGACAACCATTCCTGTCGCCAGGGGCAAAGCATAAACCAGGGTCAGAGGTAAAGGGGAGGCTGTTGCCTGCGAGGGACAACGCTTCTGTTATCAGAGGCCAGAGTTTGGAGTTTGAGAGAGTACCAGAGCAGCCTTTTTCACTAGCTGGGGACAGTGAGAAAGTTGAAAAAGTCTCAGCATAAGTCAAGCTAGGAACCCAGTGGAACACAAGAGGGTGATGCTTGCAAGAGAGTTCAGCAGTTGGGGTGAATAGCCGAGGAAGGCAACCAGCAAATTGGCGTGGGGACACTCGGGAAACACAGCGGATGGCTGTGTGAAGCACCAGGGACCAAGTGGCAATGAGAGTCCCAGTAATCTTTTTGGGAGTCTGTGAGTGTAATCTCATGAAGCTACAGCGGGAAGCTGTGAGATGGAGGCCAGATCTGCACAAGGGGGATACCAAGTTTGGTATGTGCATCAATCTGTGTTACAGTCCAAAGTACAAGTTCAATGCTCAAGGAAATAGTTCTAGTCAGGCAAAGTTCAGCTGGAAGGCCTGTGGGACTTTGTAGCTACCTTAAGAACTTTATTTATAGAGTCTCGGAGTCTGCTAAGTGCTATTGCACCCATCTAAGGGATGTCCTGGCCCTAACCCTCTCTCCCCAGGTCTTGAAGAGAAAAATAAATCTTTTTTGTTCTGCATCATCAAAGTGTCTGGCGCCCAACTCATTCTACCTACCTGCACCCACTATGCCTAGTGACCCACTCTGTGAGGAAGAATTTAAGCTCTCCCTGGCCCTGAAGGGTGTCATTGGCTCTTCAGAGGTCAGGGCTGGGGCTACAGAGGTACAACTTAGGTAGGAGGATTTATTTAGTCTCTGTGTATCACCTGAGGCCAGTCATGTCACTGGGTATATGTAAGGGTTTACAACCACTTTAACTTAAGCTAACACTTTTTTAGGCAGTTAAAGAAAAAAGGTTAAAGCTGAAAGGTTTAAAGCTGATATCCAGCTAAATAAAACATTTAGCAGGTCAGTAATAGTAGAATAAAAAAGATTTTGCTGTGCAAAGATTTTGCTGTGCAATACTCACCTTTAACCACCTCCCACCTGGCCACTGTATATATACGGCCGGGTGGGAGCTTCCTCGTTCTGACAGGACGTGTATATACGTCCTGCAGAACGGGTACTCACAGCACGGCCACGGGGCGCACTGCATTATGATCACAGGATCCAGCCGAGTAGAGATCGGGATATGGGCGCAGTGATTGGCCCTCCCGATCATGTGACGGCTGTGTCCAATCAGTTCTCCCCCCGCCAAGCTCAGTGAGAGCTCAGTGCGGGGGGGGGGAGAAGCTGCAGCTCTGTGACAGCTCTCTGCATGATGATGATTTCATGCAAAGAGCTCTCACAGATCGCCCCCCACACAGTGCACCAAGCACACTGATACCCCTGTCCCCATACACATAAGTGTCCCCATAAAACAGTCCCCAAAACATCTGTATGTCCCCCATCACATCTGTCACCATACACAAAACATCTGTCACAATCCCCAAAACATCTGTATGTCCCCGTCACATCTGTCACAGTCCCCCAAACATGTCTGTCCCCGTCACATCTGTCGCCATACACAAAACATCTGTCTGTCCCCGTCACATCTGTCACAGTCCCCAAAACATCTGTCTGTCCGCCAACACCAAATAAACTCCGATTTGGGTTATTTTTACCAAAGAAATGTAGCAATATCATTTTTGCTCAAAATTTATGAAGAGAAATTACTTATTTGCAAAATTTTATAACAGAAACGAAGAAAAATGCATTGTTTTTGAAAATTTTCAGTCTTCTTTAATTTATAGTGCAAAAAATAAAAAACCCAGGGGTGATTAAATACCACCAAAAGAAAGCTCTATTTGTGTGAAAAAAATGATAAAAATTTAGTTTGGGTACAGTGTCGCATGACCGCGCAATTGTCATTCAAACTACAACAGCGCTGAAAGCTGAAAATTGGTCCGGGAAGGAAGGGGGTTTAAGTGCCCAGTATTGAAGTGGTTAAAGTGGAAGTTACCCTATGAATATTAACCACTTGCCGACCGCCAACCGCAGGTTGACGGCGACAAGGTGGTTCGTTATCGCAAATCGCCGTCATACGACGGCGGCTGCGATAACGCGCACTGTGAGCACGCGCGCGCCCGCGCGGAGGCCGCCGCGCGCGCACGAGTGTCACGCGCAATAGCGTCGGCGGCAGCATACTGCCGCTAAACGCTATTGCTTGGTGGAACAGCGGCAGTTGGACGCCAACCGCCAGCCGTTCACCAATTATAAGTATCCCATTGAAGGTGAAATTGGTGAAGTTATGACCCGTGAATTTGGGGGAAGGAAGGGCCTGGTTAAAAGTCGAAAGTCGCGACAACATCAAACTTACTGTTAACGCGCCAGTACGCTGTGACATGGGTTTGATTTAAAAATAGTAAAAAAAGTGTGTTTATCTCGAAAGAAAACCACCATAAATTAGTGGGGACCCAAAAAATAAAAAACGTGATATTTAATTTCTTCTGACTTTTAAAAGTTTTTGTTACGTAAAAAGAAGCAAAGACAATATTTTAAAA
>BLSH010492922.1:1184395-1194790 GCA_018402905.1 Glandirana rugosa | reverse complement strand
TAAAAAAAAAATAAAAACCCCAAAAATTAATTCTCATCATCCGTAAACGCGGCCACTTTTGCGCAAACCAATCAATAAACGCCGATTGCGATTTTTTTTTATCGCAAATATGAGGAAGAATATAAATCGGCCAAAAAAGGTGAAAAAATATGTTTTTTTATATTTTTTTTTGGATTTGTATTTTAGCAAAAAGTAAGAAATTTGGGTTTTTTTGCAAAATTGTCGCTCTTCTTTTGTTTATAGCGGCGATCGGAAATGACGCAGAGGTGATCAAATACCACCAAAAGAAAGCTCTGTTTGTGGGAAAAAAAGGACGCAAATTTCGTTTGGGTACAACGTCGCACGACCGCGCAGTTTTCAGTTAAAGCGACGCAGCGCCGAATCGCAAAAAGGGCTCCGGTCCTAAAGCTGGAAATCCTTCCGGGGCTGAAGTGGTTAAACAGCCATATAACTCATGAACATAAATACATTGCGTCATGTTTGACTTCTGTCTGCAATCTGTCCATGAATCAGCGCTGGAAACTGTTGGCCATTTACCAGCAATGCCATGCAACTCAACCTCCATGCTGTCATACTTTCCATGATATACCCCTTTCAAGCCCTCTAAATGCCCCTTTAACTTACCTAAATACATGATCACAAATCATTCCAGTTTCCAGTCGTCTCACTTCTTCTGGTATCCACATGAGCACTGCCTATTGGCTGTCCAATGGTTGGGGCCTCTCAGGAATGGAGGAGTCTTAGCAATGCCACCAACCAAAGGGAACCATTGGGGACCAGCCAGGGCAGGCACATCTACCTCTCTGGATTATAGTTCCCGTGTATCCAGAAATGATGCCAGTGAGGGACACGGAGGGTGGACTTAGGTGAGTAAACCACTACTTCACAAGGTATGTAAACAACCCCTGGAAGGCTGTTAAGTTTTGCCCAGAAATGGGCTTCAACGAGTTCTGAAGTCAAAGTACGACAATTAGGCAAGTAGCATTTTTAGCAGGACATCAGCAATAGTGACCTCCATATTTCTCTCAGTAGAAGTCTCTTTTAAAAAAAAAAATCAGCTGAGCCAATGTCACTACGTCGTACCCTTCCAAAACATAATATGCCTGGTAGATACGTTTTTTGGATGGTTTCAGGCCCAATTACTCATCAGGCAGGAACTTCCCAAATGATTGTGCTCAATGTTGCATCACTTGTGGCATTGTATTGCACACTATTTGGAGCTTGATTCAGATCTACTTTGACTTTTTTGAGATTTCTGGTTTAGGAATTGTGAAATTTGGAGGTTTACAAATTCTTTGGACGTTTAGGAAGACCACAACTGTTTGAACTTTTCAGAAGATTTCCGAGACATACAGTAAAACTGCACTTATGAGTACAATGTGTATTATCCTTTAGCTTTGGGAACAAGCTTACCGAGTCTGCCCATTGTCCCGGCAAATCATTTTCTCCCGAGTATGACATCCAGGCGTGGTTCCGGTAGGCAGCTGGTGGCTGTGGAATGTAATAACTGGTATATCCTGCGCGGTTCCCTGGGATGGCAAACACAGCAGGAACCGAATTACCTAACAAAGCAAAGCAGTCATTGAGGAAGATGGCAAATGTTTCATGCTTCTTTTGTAGATAAATATATGGACACAAGGCATGTATAATTTTGTAAAAGTTTAGAAAATGCCTGCTCTTAGTGAATGGGGTGAAGCTAAATAAAAAAATCCACTTTACAAATCATGTGCAAGGAAAATGAAAAAAAATGTGATTGGATTATTTAACCACTTGCCGACTGCCCACAATACATTTACATCATTACTTTGACGTTAAATATCGTTGTTATGGCAGCAGCTAGCTGCCATGACCCCAGTATCACTTTGTACTGTGGGGGCGATTATCTACAAGATAAAAGTGGTCACAGCGGCGGATTCGCCAATTCAATCCCACTGATGCCTGGGCAGGAAACCTAGTGAGGGCAAAATAGGTCCCACTCGGCTCTATGCCCTTGGAGTACCGGAGTTACCTCTGATGTCACCTATGCCTCTCCAACTTAAAGGGATGATTTTTTTTTTTGTTAAAGTCAAAGTGTATTTTTTTTTTGCCTTTAAGGGTAAATGAGAGATCTGGAGTCTTTCTGACCCCAGATCTCTCAATAAAGAGGACCTGTCGTGCTTATTTCTATTACAAGGGGTGTTTACATCCCTTGTAATTGAAATAAAAGTGATCATAAAAAAATTTAAAAAAATAAAGGGACAGTGTAAAAATAAAAACTAAAATAAATAATAATAAAAAAAGTAAAGCGTCCCATCCCTCGGGCACAAAAGCGAATGCATACTTGAGTCACCCTGCACATGTAAACGGTGTTCAAACCACACATGTGAGGTATTGCCCTGATCATTAAAGCGAGAGCAATAATTCTAGTGCAAGACCTCCTCTGTAACTCTAAACTGGTAACCTGTAAACATTTGTAAAGCGTTGCCTATGGAGATTTTTCAGTACTGTAGTGTGACACCATTCCACGCCATTTTCAAGCATGACATGTTAGGTATCTATTTACTCGGCGTAACATCATCTTTCACATTCAACAAAAAAATTGGGCTAACTTAAGTGATTTTTTTTTTATTATTCATTTAAGTGTATTTCTTATAAAAAAACTGCGTTTGAAAGACCGCTGTGCAAATACAGTGTGGCATAAAATATTGCAATGACCGCCATTTTATTCTCTAGGGTCTCTGTTAAAAAAAAATATATAATATTGGAGATTGCAAGCAACTTTCTTGCAAAAAATACTAATTTAAACTTGTAAACAAAATGTTCCAAAAAAGGCCTGGTCAGCAAGTGGCTCTACTCCTTCAAGCCAGCCATATATTGAGCAAAATTTGGTCGGTTGAGCAGGGACCAGCCAAATTTCAATCCATGTATGGGCAGGCTGGTTGTACACAAGTTAATCTATTGATGGACTTGTTTATAGTCAGCCTGTTGAAAACATGTTTTCTCAATCAGGCGGTGCTGATGAGCATATTCTGATGTTGGGAAGAACTCTCCACTGTAGAAATACAATAGCACAATGGGAGGATTCCCCCAACCACATCAAATATTTGGATAGGGAAACCAAGTAATTTTCTATTGTTCAGCCAGCAAGTTGAATGGAAGAAAATGATTTGTGTATGGCCAGTCTTAGTAAATCAACTCTCATGTTTAGAAAGGTGACTTATCCCTCTGCCCCGTGTCTGCTTGCTCTGTTTTAAACAAGCCTCAGATGTTTCAGTTAGAGAGAGAGTATATGAAAGCACTCAGCATTATCCACAGTTAAAATAATAATAAAAAAAATAACATTCTTTAAAAACTTCTATACAAAATTCACACCAAACCATTACTGCAGTTTCCTTTCAAACTTTTCTGCTAAACCAGTAAACCGGTATTGTTATGCTTTATTTGTTATTGCATTTTGTATGTTTCTGTAATTCTCATTTTCTTTATCTAGTTCTTGGAAAAATCCAACAGCTTTGATTTGGCTAATCCAGTCTGGCCCTGTTGCCTGCCAAGCATACACAGAAAACAACTTGATGTACCAGTGTGCAGGACCCACGATTTAGCCTGGCAGATAATTCCTCTAATTGATTAGCCTTTTTCATTACAGGCAGTTCAGTGGGTCTATGTTTATGAACAAACAGTGCGGAGCAGCATATGGGTCACCCAGGAATTATCTTGTATAGGTTACCATTCTCATCTGTTGCAAACAGTAGCTCAGCTAATGAGCAGTTATTTCTTAGAGAAGACTAACAGTGCAGACAATGTCAATCCCTCTTGGGTAAAGGGATTTGGACATGGTACAAACATAAAAAAATAAGTACTAAGAACATCTTAGTGGATGGCTCCTGCTTTCGTAAGCAATGTAGCTAGAGGTCACAGGTGTCACTCTTTGGATATGTGTAGTCAATGTAATTGCATTTTCAAGGTGATTTCCAACTCAGGTCAACTGTTGAGAGTCCAAATAAACCAATTCTTTACATCTGGCAGTTATAGGTGGATGGTGGTGGGCCAAGTCACCCTAATTCTCTACCTACTGCAGGTCTCACTTCTGCTGGTAAATTCTTTATAATGTACAGCATATTCAAAATGTTATGGGGAGAGTGGGATGGCTTTGTGCATATTGTCACGGGTGGGTGGACATACACTATATTGCCAAAAGTATTGGAAGGCCCGCCTTTCCACGCACATGAACTTTAATGGCATCCCAGTCTTAGTCCATAGGGTTCAATATTGAGTTGGCCCACCCTTTGCAGCTATAACAGCTTCAACTCTTCTGGCAAGGCTGTCCACAAGGTTTAGGAGTGTGTCTATGGGAACGTTTGACCATTCTTCAATTCATTTGTGAGGTCAGGCGCTGATGTTGGACGAGAAGGCTTGGCTTGTAGTATACGCTCTAATTCATCCCAAAGGTGTTCTGTCGGGTTGAGGTCAGGACTCTGTGCAGGCCAGTCAAGTTCCTCCACCTCAAACTCGCTCATCCATGTCTTTATGGACCTTGATTTGAGCACTGGTGCGCAGTAATGTTGGAACAGGAAGGGGTCCCCCAAAGTTGGGAGCATGAAAGTGTCCATAATGTCTTATTATGCTGATGTTTTAGGAGATTGCTTCACTGAAACTAAGGGGCCAAGCCCAACCCCTGATAAACAACCACACACCATAACTGCCCCTCCACCAAATGATTTGGACCAGTGCACAAAGCAAGGTCCATAAAGACATGGATGAGCGAGTTTGGGGCGGAGGAACTTGACTGGCCTGCATAGAGTCCTGACCTCAACCTGATAGAACACCTTTGGGATGAATTAGAGCAGAGACTGCAAGCCAGCGATATCCACAATCCCCTCAGCCATCCAGGACACTCGTCCCGATTGGCTGAGACACAGCAGCGGCGCCATTGGCTCCCGCGACTGTCAATCAAAGTCATCCAGTCAATCAGGGGAGAGGGGGGGGGGCTAGGTCGGGGCTCCATGTCTTAATGGCTACATGGAGCTCTGACTCGGCTCGGGTGTCCTCATACAAAGCACAGCCAACTGCACAGAGGAGGTAAGTATAACATGTTTGTTATTTTTATTTTTTAAAAAGCGAGCCTTACAATCACTTTAAGACTGGGGTGAAATTAACGTTCATGTGCGGGTAAACGCAGGTGTCCCAATACTTTTGGCAATATAGTGTACCTGAGTAATTGATAAGGCTGAAAACAGACACATATCCTTTTGGCCTCATTCACACTTGTGGTCATGGGGAGGGGCTTAATTTAACATGATGGGCAGAGGGCATTGTGCATATGCCTCAAAAATACATAAAGCTGCCAAACCTGACCCACTAAAATGACTGGGTGTGCGGTGGCACCGCAACTGCCATGCATCCATGGATCACTTTTCAGGGGGCAACACAGGTCTAAATGAGCTCTTAAAGCAGACCTTCAATCCCCAGAGTCACTGTTCCTCCCTGCACACCTATCCCTCCCCCATCATAGGATAAACAGCCTAAAAAGAATGATATGTATAGTACACTAGCCTGCCTATATACACTAGCCTGCTTGTATACTACACTAGCCTATCTGTATACTACACTAGCCTACTTGTATACTACACTGGCCTGCTGTACTACACTAGCCTGCTGTCTGTATACTACACTAGCCTGCTGCCTGTATACTACACTAGCCTGCTGCCTGTATACTACACTAGCCTGCTTGTATACTACACTAGCCTGCTTGTATACTACACTAGCCTGTCTGTATACTACACTAGCTTGCCTGTATACTACACTAGCCTGCATACTACACTCGCCTGTCTGTATACTGCACTCGCCTGTCTGTATATACCCTAGCCTGTCTGCATACTACACTAGCCTGTCTGTCTATACCCTAGCCTGTCTGTATAAATCCTAGCCTGTATGTATACTACACTAGCATGTCTATACATACCCTAGCCTGTCTGTATATATCCTAGCCTGTCTGTATACTACACTAGCCTGTCTATATATACCCTAGCCTGTCTGTATACTACACTAGCCTGTCTATATATACCCTAGCCTGTCTGTATATACCCTAGCCTGCCTATATACTACACTTGCCTGTCTGTATACTACACTAGCCTGTCTATATATACCCTAGCCTGCCTGTATACTACACTCGCCTGTCTGTATACTACACTTGCCTGTCTGTATATACCCTAGCCTGTCTGCATATACCCTAGCCTGTCTGTATACTACACTAGCCTGTCTATATATACCCTAGCCTGTCTGTATACTACACTAGCCTGTCTGTATATACCCTAGCCTGTCTGTATACTACACTAGCCTGTCTATATATACCCTAGCCTGTCTGTATATACCCTATCCTGTCTGTATATACCCTAGCCTGTCTATACACTGCACTAGCCTGTCTATATATTACACTAGCCTGTCTATATACTACCCTAGCCCTTAACCTAGGTTCAGACCTATATGTTTAGTGCAAAATCTGACTTGAAAAATTATATTTTAGTTTTATTTATCATGATATAAAATAATGGATGTGGGGGCCTTTTCATGGACGTGATTTTTTTTTTTTTGGGGGGGGCAGCATTTCATTCTTGGACCCAGGCAGCACAATGTCTTGGGCCAGCCCTGGGTCAGTGGGTGCAGCTGGTGCGTGTCATTGTGGGCTGGTTGTCTGAGTTGGGAAGAGAAAGCTGGTCCACATCGAGGATGACCAAGATGGCGATGTAGAACTCCTGAGCAGTGAATTGCAACAGGACAGCACTGTATTCTCTGGGCGGTTGAGAGACTGTGCTACCCTGTCCAAGTGAAACCCAAGCCTTGTATAATTTTGTTTTCCCAGAATCCCTCTACACATAACACATCTGATAATACCTGATGCTGTTCAAACTGTCAGAGTAGTAAATCAATGTATTAAAGGAGGGTAAAAATAAGTTAGGCTGCATTCACACAGGGGCAACCCGACTTCAGCACGACTTTGCTAGGCGACTTACAATGCAACTTCATGCCAGGCAACTTTGCCTGTGGCCAATCAGAGCAGGGAGGGAGGGGGTTGCCCTGGATAAATTCTTTTCTTTTAACTGTAAAGTTGCTTCCATTTAGATGGGGGATCCGACTTGGAGGCAACTTCTATTCAATTCTATGGGCACAAGTCAAATAGAAGTCGCCTGGAAGTCGTGCAGGAACTTTTTCTGAAGTCGCTCCGACTTCAGTAGTGTACATTAAGACGGCTCCCATTTATTTCAATGGGATTTCAAATGTCAAGCGACTTGGGACGACTTAAGGCGACTCAAGTCGGAGAGCAAGTCGCCCCTGTGTGAATGGGCACTTACATTGGAACTTTAACCAAAATCTTTTATCATGATAACATGTAAGTGGGGGTGGATTGCCTGGGAAGGGTGAAGTACAAAAAAAAAAACAAAGCTCTTGCATCTTAAGAGCCGGTTCACACTTGAGCGGCGCGACTTGCAGGGCGTCCCGCTTGGGGCGACCTCAGCGCGGCTTGCAAGGAGACTTCTATCCATAGAAGTCAACGCAAGTCGCGCTGAGGTCACCCCAAAAATAGTGCAGGAACCTTTTTCTAAGTCGGAGCGACCTGAGTCACTCCTATTAGAACGGTTCCATTGCACTGCATGGAGTCGCCTCAGTGTGAACCGGCTCTAAAAAAAAAATAAAAAACCCTAAACCTGCAGTTGAACCAGAGAAAGACAGAGACCCCTTAAAAATCATAATCAAAATTGTTCCAGTGTGTCCATGAACCCAACATTTACCATATTTTTTTTAGAAATATTGATTGCTATTTATATTTTGTACAGAAACATGTTTTTGTATAAAATTCTAACTTTTTTCTACTAACTTCAGATGTTTTCTGAAGTCTAAAGCCTCGCACACACGGGGCGACGATCGTATACAACAGGTCGTACTAACGACCGTTGTATGCGAAATCGATCATTCGTATGCGTGATTAGAACAGCCGACCAACGACGGTCGTACAAGGGAGTTGTATGAGCAGACTAGAAAACTTGGCCGTACCAACAAGCGCTCATACGGCCGTTGTATCGTGTGTACAGAGCAGTTGGAACAACAAGTTGTATTGTGCAAAACACGCATGCTCAGAAGTCAGGAACGCCCGGATGCTAATTACATGCACCTGAACGTTCTTTCTGTGGTCGTACGATCGTGTAGTGCAGTCAGTATGCAATTTACATTATCCAACATACGATTTGAGACCAGGGGCGTAACGATAGGGGTTGCAGGGGTTGCAATTGCAACCGGGCCCCATGGTCCAGGGGGCCCATGTGCCTCCCTTGTACACCTGAATAGGAGGGATGGCGGGGTGGCATTTAGAGGACCCAATCTCCTCCATTTTCCTCTATCCAGTTTACTTGTCTTCTGCTGTTCCCAGGGCCCCTGTGTGCTTCCCTGGTCCCCCTGGGGCCTGCTGCAGAACTTGTGAAAGGGCCCCACTGCAGTACCGTAATAAAGGGACCCACGATAGGAGTAAAGGGCCCCAGGATGAGTGGGAAGAGGGAAGGGCCCTGGCCAGGGGTCAGGGGGCCCTTCATAATTTCTTGCACCGGGGCCCTGAAGGTTCTAGTTACGCCTCTGTTTGAGACAATCGTCGTCCCGTGTGTACGAGGCTTAAGAGCTTCAAAGCTTTGAAACACGATATGCCTTCTGAATTAAACGTGGAACCAAATCTTTTTTTAGTTTTCAATGATCCAAGCCTTACTTACAGCAACAGGAAATTAGTGGAAAATTTCCCATAAAGGAAAAGGGAAGTCATATAAAGTGGACAAAGGGTTCTAACGCTTATTCAAGCATGCCTAAAAATAGAAAGGATTTTGGCTAAAGTTCCAGTGTAACAAATTTTTACCCTCCTTAAATAAATTTTGATTTACTACTCTAACAGCTTGAACACAACCAGGTATTATCAGATGAGTTTTGTGTAGAGGGATATTAGGAACGCAAAATTATACAAGTCTTGGGTTTCACTTGGACAGGGTGGCACAGTATCTAAATCTCGCATGGTACAAAACTCAAGGGGCTACTAATGTGCATATCATCAGCTCTCTTGGAGCCAGGACATCAAAGAGAATGGATTCATTATTGTTTAAAAATTAAAACAGCCCTTCACCCCAGTTGAAACCAGTGACTGGTTTTTAGGTTGGAAGTTTTCTTTAAACCCTTATGTGTGTCCCTCCTGGGATTTGTGGATACTTGAATGTACAGTATATACACCTCAATATTTTCATACAGACTGATGCATTTGGGTCCCTGGGGACTTACAACTTTGAATATGCTAGGCACCCCACATACTCACCAGGACTTTGCTCATTCCCGCTGGGCTCCGCCACTCTGTTCTTGTTGGTCATGTCTGATGTGGATCTGTTTAAATAATAACAACCCATACTGTCATACACACTGTACTGAAAAAAAAAGTGTTCATTCAAATCAATTTCTATTTTTTTTTTGCATTAGGAAAATATTATATATACAGTATACACATACAGACTCATCAACTGTTCTGTATTACTCATTTTAGTACCATTTATTGGTACAGGCCCTCAGCACGGGAACTAGCCTGTACCAACTGTTATGAGTTGTTATAAACACATAGAAACATAGAAAAGTGACGGCAGAAAAAGACTGAGTAGTCCATCGAGTCTGCCCCTTTTTATTTATTTTTTTTTTATTTTTTTTATTTTTTTTACATTAACCTTGTTGTCTGACTATGGATTTATGTTTATCCCAAGCATGTTTGAAGCCATTTACTGTTGACTGTCTCACAACCTCTGTTGGTAGTTTATTCCAATCATCAACCACCCTTTCAGTAAAATAATACTTTCTAAGATTAGACTTGAACCCCCCAGTTAGTTTGAGGTCATGTCCCCGTGTTCTTGATTTTGGTTTCATATTGAAAAGACTGCCCTCCTGAACCTTATTCACCCCCTTGATGTATTTAAAGGTTTCAACAGACCCCCTATTTTGTATAGTTCTCGCTGAAGTCCTTGAATTATACATGTCAGACCTCCTTTCTTCCCTCTCCCCTCTGTACTAACTTTGGAAATTTATGTAGTTCCCCCACTTATTCCAAGTCCTCCCGTCAGAAAAGTTATACTTTGGTTTTAGTTCTTGTGCCCCTGTACTGGAGTTTGATTGACCCCCCAAGTTCAGATTAGAATCTTTCATAATAAAATGACTTTCCCACCAACTACTAACCTTATTTGATGGTTGTCTCCAACACTCTGTCAGTTGTCATTTACCGAAGTTTGTACGAACCCTATTTGTATTTAGGTATCAGTCTGTTGTTCCAATTACATTTTTTTTATTTTTTTTATTTTTTTTTTATTTATTTTTCCCCGTCTGAGCTACCTGATGAGTCAGAAAAAGACGGCA
>BLSH010492922.1:1124537-1152775 GCA_018402905.1 Glandirana rugosa | reverse complement strand
TAATTTATGATTTAAAGGCATAGAAAGTCCCACAAGATTTGGGAGATTAGACTAACCTGAAATTAACTTTGCAAGGAAACCACTTCCTGCTACGTTGCCTCAATTACCCTGTAGTGTGGGACCCTCACTTGCAGAAATGGTTTATTATACCAAAAGAAGAGGAAATGTCATGAAAAAGGTTGAACACCATCAGACTTATTCAACAAGGCAAAGTGCATTAGAGACCCACAGCTTTCAGCGTCTGCCTCCTACAAAAATAAATTTATTTCTATGGGTCACTGCTCTGTGTCTTATGGAATAAGCTTGAGCATACCTTCATAGGTTGAGAACAACATAATATAGTTAAGAGGGACCATAAAGAGCCCAATTGCATCCCTGATCTAATGCCCAGGAGAGGGATGAGTCTTTCAAGGGTTCCCTACGGGGCAATAAATATTTTGGACAGCAAGAATCGCTTGTAGAGTGGGACAGGCAGAGATAAATGGAGAGAGAAAACTGCTTGTTATTAATAATACATCTCATGGTTTAGATTCAGGTAGCTGAAATGTGAATAAAAACTAATTAAGGTTGCTTGGCTGGTATACTTTAATCCAACAACAATACATGTTGTTTACTCCCTTCGTCTGTAAGGTATAAACTGTCCTATCTCTGCAATTCCCACGTCTCCAATATTAATAAGCATCAGCGTGACCTACTTCCTCTGGAAAGTGAAGTAACAATGGATAAAACTTTCATAAGATCCATGAACACCCAAATCCGTGATAAATCATTTAAATCTCTATACAAGTGATCATTAAGCAGCTTTATCAGGACTGCTTTTTTAAGCAGATGTGGAAAGTATGTTTGCAGGAACAATTGGGCTTATTTGGCACAGTAATGCAATGTAAACTGAATGAAAATGGTCATACATGCAAAGACTTCTCCATCCAAGTTAACAAATTTGGACAAAACTCCCCTGCCGGCTATTGTATTCTGACAGGCAGTATCCAAACTATCCAAACTATGTCAAACTATCCAAACTATGTCAAACTATCCAAACAGTGACTGCAGCTGATTGGCTACAATCAATGTTCAGCTGACAATTTTCAAAATTGGTCAAAGCCACCCACATATCAGATTTCAAGAGATTTAGCAGGAGACCACCAAAATTCAATCCAATTATTGCCAGCTTTAGGCTGGGTTCACACCTATGCCAATTGTATGCGGCTTAAACAGCATCCAATTCGCAGGACACCTGACAACACATTGTTTTCAATGTGTCCGGTTCACATATGTCCGGTGCATTCGCAGTCCGCATTGCACAAAAAATGTGTGTGTTTTCTGTGCAATGCGGTGCGAATTCCCAGCCCGTTGTGTTCAATGGGAGCGCATCTAACACGGAGATGCACTCCGCACTGAACGGGGATATTTTCCCCTGCTCGTGGTCCCTCCCCATCTCTCCCCCCGCAGCTGCTGTGCTGTGGGAACGGACAGGAGCCGCCAAACGGCAGTAGACAGGCTGGAATTCGCACCAGACTGGTGTGAATCCAGCCTTAGTGTAGCAATCCAAAGATACCAATCAGGATTCATCTCTTTACACATATAACTTCAGGAAATGGCAATATAATTGGCTGCTATAAGAATGTTGGCTGTCACATAGTTAGTCTGGTTGAAAAAATACACAGGTCCATACAGTTCAACCAACAAGAAGGAAAAAAACACACACAAATAGAAAACCTCCATATACATAACCCTCATAGGCGTGCGCAGGGGGGGTGCCAGGTGTGCCTGGGCTCCCCGTGTTTTGGGGCACAGACGACAAAAAAAAAAAATCTGACGGGTATTGACCCCCCCTTAAGCTGGGCATACATTATACAATTTTCTTATTCAATTTCTTTTATATTCACCTTCAACTATGTAATAGCTATGTAGTGCAAAGGTCTGCCTGATTGCATACAAATTGAAAGTGTTTAGGTTTGACCTATATGGTTTTGGTAAACCTAAACAGAAGTTGTACAAGAAAATTGTATAATGGATTGTCAGCCTTAAGCCTAGTACACACGATGCGATTGTTGTACGACCGCACGTCCAACTTTTCTCAAAATCGGCTGTCCATGATTTTGTCTAGCATACTGACGCTAGTTAAGTAATCGTCCAACAAAGCCGAACATAGTGATGCGCTACGAGCGTATAATGAGGAAGATCAGGTGAATATGAATTGTGAATCACGGATGCAGGTTTACACAACCGAACACTTCCTGGATTCCGAGCATGCGTGTTTGTACTTACAACTTTTGTTTGTCCAACTTTTGTACAGACGAGCCCAAAATCGGGAGATGGTACAATTATCGGCCGAAAACTGTCATACGACAGCCTGTCATACAATAATCCGACAGTTAGTACGCTCAATTCGACAGCCGGATTTCAACTATCGTCCAACAGAAGTTGTATGTGAACACTAGAAAACTTTTGTCCGCTAACAAGGCGTCATCTGATTTTCGGCTCGTGTGTACAGATGTTGGACAAACAAAAGTTGTAAGTACAAACACGCATGCTTGGAATTCAGAAGTGTTCGGTCGTGTAAACCTGCGTCAGTAATTCACAGTTCACATTCACCTGAACTTCCTCTTTATACGCTCGTAACACATCACTACGTTCGGCTTTGTCTACCGTCAGTACCCTAGACAAAATCACGAACAGCCGATTTTGATAAAAGTTGGAGGTGCAGTTGTACAACAACCGCATTGTGTGTACGAGGCTTTAGCAATTTGTAAAAAGTTTTTCCTTCTGCTTTAAATCAGATAAATACATTCCAGGTGTGTACAGTCCCTTCTCTGTGGAAAGCACCCACAGCCTTGAAAGAAAAGCCTGTCCCCAGCCAGCATGCTGCAGAGAAGGACGTTTGCTCTCTCTGTGGAAGCAGCTTCAACTCTTCTGGGAAGGTTTAGGAGTGTGTCTATGGGAATGTTTGACCATTCTTCCAGAAGTGCATTTGTGAGGTCAGGTACTGATGTGAATGAGAAGACCTGGCTCAAAGTCTCCGCTCTAATTTATCCCAAAGGTGTTCTATCGGGATGAGGTCAGGAATCTGTGCAAGCCAGTCAAGTTCCTCCACCCCAAACTCGCTCATCCTTGTCTTTATGGACCTTGCTTTGTGCACTGGTGCGCAGTCATGTTGGAACAGGAAGAGGCCATCCCCAAACTGTTCCCACAAAATTGGGAGCATGAAATTTCCCAAAATGTCTTGGTATGATGCCACCTTAGGAGTTCCCTTCACTGGAACTAAGGGGCCAAGCCCAACCCCAACCCCTGAAAAACAACCCCACACCATAATCCCCCCTCCACCAAATGATTTGGACCAGTGCATAAAGCAAGGTCCACAAAGACATGGATGAGCGAGTTTAAGGTGGAGGATCTTGACTGGCCTGCACAGAGTCCTTACCTCAACCCGATAGAACACCTTTGGGATGAATTACAGCAGAGACTGCGAACCAGGCCTTCTCGTCCAACATCAGTGCCTGACCTCACAAATGCACTTCTGGAAAAATGGTCACACATTCCCATAGACACTCCTAAACCTTGTGGACAGCCTTCCCAGAAGAGTAGAAGCTGTTATAGCTGCAAAGGGTGGACCAACTCAATATTGAACCCTACAGACTAAAGCCTCATACACGCGGGACGATGATCGTATACAACAGGTTGTACTAACGACCGTTGTATGCGATATCGATCGTTTGTATGCGCAATTAGAATAGTCAAACATACGACGGTCGTACAAGGGAGTTGTATGCGCAGACTAGAAAACTTGGTCGTACCAACAAGCGGTCATACAACCGTTGTATCGTGTGTACAAAGCTGTTGGTACAACAAGTTGTATTGTGCAAAACACGCATGCTCAGAAGTCAGGAATGGCCGGATGCTAATTACATGCACCTGAACGTTCTTCTGTGGTCGTACGATCGTGTAGTGCAGTCAGTATGCAAGTTACATTATGCAACATACGATTTGCGACGATCGTACGTACGATCGTCGTCCCGTGTGTACGAGGCTGGGATGCCATTAAAGTTCATGTGCGTGTAAAGGCAGGTGCCCCAATACTTTTGGTAATATAGTGTATGTTCATGTCTGTCCTGTCAAGAAAAAAATTCTCTGTTATTAAAAAAAAAACTTTCCATCTTCATATTAGTCAAAATAGATATTGATTTTCCTACATGCGTCAGTATTTTGAGGCTACTTTCCACCATCCTCCGCAGCCTGATGAATGAAAATGTCAGCTTTGTACTCAGGCCAGACTTAACTACAGTGAAAAAAGATGGAAACTGCAAAGGACTGATGAATCATTGCGATCGCAGATCTTTTCATACAGGGCCAGGATGAGATAATAAACTCATGAACTATTATTATTAGAGGAGAGTACGCCTCGCAATGATTCATGCATTGAGTCCAATTACTGCCCTGCCAAGAGGACAGAAACCCCTGTGTGGCTTAACGAGGCAATTGTAGGAGCAGCTGGTCATTGTACTTCTCCTAATATGCTGAAATCTACACCACACACGTTCAGGGTGCCCGTGTGCAGGAGCACTAAAACTGTGCCACCAGCAGCGGGTGTTATGCAGGTAGCCTTGCATATGTACAGGTGTGGCAATTGGTAGATCGCCATCAAACATAAATTATTTTTTGGACCATGAGGATAGTTTAATGAGATGCGAGTTTCATTCAAGTGCAGTGTTGTATTATTACATTTACTAAAGCAGAACATTTTTAAGAACAACATAAAACTCACATCATAGCCACTGTTCCGAATTCCACGTCGTGGTCGTTCCCGAGTTACAAGAAGATCCATTTCAGTCTCTCCTGGGCTTGGACTGTTCAGAGACTGGCGACTCCTATATGGATGGTTCTTTAATGAAGGTTGCCTAAAAACAAGAAAAAGTTGTTACAGCATAGCACGAGTAAAGCAAAAAAAGTGTAGACTTTTCCCTGAGCCACGGAGCATCAGCCAGGGTTGTGAAGAGGCCTACAAACATACAACTCCAACTATAAGGCCTCATACACGCGGATGTTTTTTGACGCCAACGTTTTTTGGAGTTTTTTGCAGCTCTCCATGTTAATCAATGGCCCCATAAAAACGCTGGCGTTTTTTAGCTGTAGAGGGCGTTAGTGAGCTGAAACTACAACCCACAGCCAGCGTGTTCTGAGGCTGTAACGTTTTACCGTTTTTTGATGCAGACACCGCAAAACGCTCACTAACGCCCACTAATGCCGTACCGGCGTTAACCGACGTCTTTCACGCCATTTTTAGGTTGAAAAATAACAGAGGATTTTTTTTTTTTTTAAAAACGCCTATTGACGCCGACGCTCACTAACGCTAATTAAAGCCCATGCAAAACGCAGAAAAAATGCAGATTTTTCCCTGACGCCGGACCTGACGCTTTGCTTATTTTTAAAACATACGCCCGTGTGTATGAGGCCTAAACAGCTAACATTTTCTAATATCTGTTGGCAATTTAAACCGGACCTGGTAGGTTCACTTTAATGTAGACCTCCACAAATGCAAATACTTACCTTTTGCTTGCTCTGTCATCACTCAAAAGCCATAAACAGAAATAAATCCTTGTATAAGCCACGAGTCAATGAAGTTATAGCTTAAGAAGGGTTGTGAACTCACTGATTGATTGGCCCAGTGCTGTCACATGGAGTGAGTCATGTGATCCTCCATACTCGGAAGTACAGGGTATTTCCTTTAGCTCCTGATGCTGAATGGAGCCAAAGAAAAGGTGAGAATATGCTGCTAAGGATAGAGTGATTAAAGCAAACATGTTTCTTTGCCTTGAATGGTCACAGTACATGTTTGCTTATATTATTTACCCCACTTTAGCCTAAAATTCTCATTTGCATGTTTGGACTCATACGCTGGCCCCAGTGCCACAAAAAGTAGTAAATTTAACGAATTGCTGGGTGGAATGCCTATGTATTGGGGTTTGTTAAACATGCCCCACAAAGATGATGAGTACTGTAGCATTAAAAATGTCAAGCTGTCACTCATTGTAACATGGTCGTTTGTTTTAAAAAAGAGCTCCTAATATTTCCTTTCCCCTGTGTCACCTATCCCGGGATTTCCCTCCATATCAATTGCACAATTATTAGTTCCTTCCCTCATGCCATGGTGCAAGGTCTAATCCTGGACCCTGACTCGTCCTTCCAGTTCCACATTCAATCAATGGCCAAATCTTGCCTCCTTTACCTCCATAAAATTTCCAAAATATGCCTCAACAAATGACACAAAGCTATTAATTGAGTTCCTTGTTATCTCTGGCCTTGACTATTGCAACTCCCTCTTGGGTTTCCTACATCTACACAGACTCTAACCCAGCCTTTCTCAACCTTTTCAACACCAAGGAACCCTTGAAATAATTCTCCGTTCTCGGGGAACCCCTGATAAAAAATACAAATCTGCAACTCAAGATACATTAGTGTGATGGTCAATGGGAAGAATGCTCCTTGCACTTGTGGTCATTGGGAAGAATTACCCCTTACAGATAGCTAAAAAGATCAATGGTGTCATTGGGAATTTATCTGAGAGGTAGAAATTGCTCATTGCTCAAGGAACCCCTAGCAACCTCTGGAGGAACCCTGGTTGAGAAACCCTGCTCTAAGTCCATCATGAATGATGCTGCTGCTACCTGACTCATCCACTTTACCAGCTGCTCGGAGTCTACAACCCCTCGCTGCCAATCCCTCCAATGGCTTCTGATCGTCCAACAAATATACTAAAACCTACAAAGCCATTCACAACTCTGCCCTGAACTATATCACTTAACTCATCTCAGAATATCACCCAAAACATCCTCTCCTCCTCAGACCCCCTACTTTACAGCTACCTAGTCACCTCCTCCCATGTTCACATATAATACTTCTTCAGAGCCTCTCCCATCTTCTGGAACTCCCTACCCAAATCTCTGTAGTTACCTCCTACACTGGGGGTTGGTAACCCTTCGATCACAATCTACCCGTTGATAGCAGGCAAGTGACAGGTAAATTGCACCCTTTGCTTGTCGACCCCAGAACTTGAGAGGAGCAAAAGGGTCGCTGATTCGAATCCCAATCATGACACTACCTGTCTGGAGTTTGCATGTTCTCCCTGTGCCTGCGTGGGTTTCCTCTAGGTGCTCCGGTTTCCTCCCACACTCCAAAGACATGCTATAGGTAAATTAGATCCTGTCTAAATTGGCCCTAGTATGTGTATTAATGTGAGTTAGGGACCTTAGATTGTAAGCTCCTTGAGGGTAGGGACTGATGTGAATGTACAATATACATGTAAAACGATGCGTAAGTTGACAGCGCTATATAAGTACCTGAAATAATAATAATAATAATTGCTTCCACTAAATGCCTCCCCTGTAGAGTTGAGCGAACTTCTGGAAGTCCAGGTTCTGAACCCGAACTTTGTCCCGGACCCCGAACCCCATTGAAATCAATGGGGACCCGAACTTTTAGGCACAAAAATGGCTGTAAAAAAGTCCTGGAAAGTCCTAGAGCTCTGCAAAAGGAAGGAAATGGGGGTAAGGGTGGGACAAGTGCCCTACAAAGAAATGGGGACAGGGAAATAACTAAAAGCATTTTTTAAAAAATCATTTCATAAAAAAAATCAAAAATGGAGGTGGATGTGGACCATCTTCAAACTGTGTCTGAAAAGTATTAATTAACGGTAGAACCCATATCACTGTTCTAAAATCATCTTCAAACTGTGTCAAAAAAGTATAAATAAGCCAGGAGAACCCATATCACTGTTCTGCAAGCATCTGGAAACTGTGTGTAACACTTTAACTAATACCAGAAGATACCATACTACTGTTCTGCAAACATCTGGAAACTGTGTGTAACACTTTAACTAAAACCGGGACAAACTGTTCTGCAAACATCTGGAAACTGTGTGTAACATTTTAACTAAAACCGGGTGAACCCATATCACTGTTCTGCAAAAATCTGGAAACTGTGTGTAACACTTTAACTAAAACCGGGACAAACTGTTCTGCAAACATCTGGAAACTGTGTGTAACACTAACTAAAACCGGGACAAACTGTTCTGCAAACATCTGGAACCTGTGTGTGAAACTATAGCAGAGAGAAGAACAGGGATATGGTTTCGCTCTGCTATAGTTTCACATAGAGTTTTTAGATGATTTTAGAACAGTGAAAAGTCCGGGTTCGGGTCCCGGACACCCCAAAGTTCGGTACGGACCCGAACTTTACAGTCCGGGTTCGCTCAACACTACTCCCCTGTCGTCCCTCCTCTTCACACTCTTCTTTATTCTGGTGCCCTGCCCCCCTATCTGTTCCCTTGGCCACAGTCCCCTCACTCCACAGCACTTCCAGCTTGGCCCCCTCCTCTCCTTCTGCCTGCTGCAGGGGATGTTTCAGGATTGAGAGAAGGGGAAGGGGCCGGTGAATAAGTCATTTAATGGCCCCTTCCTTTTCTGAATGAATATAGTGAGCGATTGGTACTGTTTCATTCACAGCTGAAGCATAGTAAACTGTGTTTACTATGCTTCAGTTTGTGAATGAACAGGAAGTTGCTCAGCACAGAGCACTTCCTTTTCATTTACTGTCCAATGCAGCTGAGGCTGCAGAAAAAGGGACTGTGGAATCTCTGTCCTCAGTCCATTTCTCAAAAGTGAGACATTAAGGGTCTATTTAGACCCTTGACATTTCACCAAAGCCCCCAAACGGGGCTCCTAAAAACTGTAAAAAAAAATAAAAAAATAATATTGTAAAAAATAATAGCAAATTCAAAAAAAAATAATAGTATTAAAAAGAAAAAACTACTGACACTGTCCTCTGCCCTACTGACACCCAGTGTTAATTTTGGCAGCAAATTTCGATTTAGTTTTGTCTTCGTCTTAGGACTAAAATGGCATTTTAGTTTTAGTCCCATTTTAGCCTTCTGCAATTGTTTTAGTTTTAGTCGTATTTAGTTGACTAAATCTCCAGTACATTTTAGTTGACTAAAATCATTTTCTCTGTCTAAAATTGAATGGGTGTAGTTAAATTGTAATATATTATTTAAGCATTTCTCTACAATTTCCAAACTCATTATATACTAGTTGGAGTGAAAAATCGAATATGCTATTATTTATGGTATTAAAGTATAAACATGCACTACAGACCAGTGTTAATCTTGACGTCAAATTTCAATTTAGTTTTAGTCTTAGTCTTTTGTCCAAAATGGCATTTTAGTTTTAATCCCATTTTAGTCTTTTTACTAAAATGCCATTTTAGTTTTAGTCGTATTTTAGTCATCTCAATTGGTTTCGTTTTAGTCGTATTTTAGTCGACTAAAATGGTAAAAGTTTTAGTCGGTTTTAGTCTACAAAATTAACACTGCTGACACCAACCTCTGCCCTACTGACACCGTCTACTGCCCCACTGACACTGTCCACTGCCACACTCCACTGCTCTACTGACACCACCCACTGCTCTACTGACACCAACCTTTGCCCTACTGACACCAACCTCTGCCCTACTGATACCGTCCACTGCTCTACTGACACTGTCCACTGCCCCACTGACATCGTCCACTGCTCTGACACCACCCACTGCTCTACTGACACCAACCTCTGCCCTACTGACACCATCCACTGCCCTATTGACACCGCCCTCTGCCCTACTGACACTGTCCACTGCCCCACTGACACAGCCCACTGCTCTACTGACACCGTCCACTGCCCTACAGACACCAACCACTGCCCTACTGACACTGTCCACTCCCCTACTGACACCAACCACTGCCCTACTGACACCGCCCACTGCCCTACTGACACCAACCTCTGCCCTACTGACACTGCCCACTTCTCTACTGACACTGTCCACTGCCCCACTGACACCGTCCACTGCTCTACTGACACTGTCCACTGCTCTACTGACACCACCCACTGCTCTATTGACACCAACCTCTGCCCTACTGACACCAACCTCTGCCCTACTGACACCATCCACTGCCCCATTGACACCTCCCATTGCCCTACTGACAACAACCTCTGCCCTACTGACACCGTCCACTGCTCTACTGACACTGTCCACTGCCCCACTGACACCGTCCACTGCTCTACTGACACCACCCACTGCTCTACTGACACCGTCCACTGCACAACTGACACAGCCCACTGCTCTACCGACACTGTCCACTGCCCTACAGACACCAACCAATGCCCTACTGACACCGTCCACTCCCCTACTGACACCAACCACTGCCCTACTGACACCACCCACTGCCCTACTGACACTGTCCACTGCCCCACTGACACTGCCCACTGCTCTACTGACACCAACCACTGCCCTACTGACACCGTCCACTGCCCTTGTGACACCATCCACTGTCCCGCTGAACCAACCACCTCCCTACTGACACCATCCACTGCCCTATTGACACCATCCACTGCTCTACTGACACCGTCCACTGCCCTACTGACACATCCACTGTCCTACTGACACCAACCTCTTCCCTACTCATATGCCCTTATCCCTGAGCATTCGTTTGTAAGCTAGAAGACTCTGAGCAGATGGGAGCAACAAGCGGGGAACCAAACAGTATAGCATGAACGGAGGACTGCAGGATCGGTGAGTGGGGAGTGTTAGGAGGGGAGCACGTCTGCACTTGGTTTGGTTGCTCCACCTCTCAGCCCCACCACATGCTGAACTTTCTCTACCTTGGGGACTGTTTTGGTGATTTATTGCCTGCTAATCTCCTATAGATGGGATAACATTCCACTAGCAGCTGGGAGCTATAGCAACCAATTGTGATAGGATTGCGCACCATTTAGCACTATATAATTCTGTTATCCTTATATGTCACTCCAGTCACTTCACTGCATAGAGTTTTTTGTGGTTCATTAATTTCAATTTTGATTTTATAAAATTTTTGGGATATCACATTATTTCATATTTTACAGTGAGGACTTACCTTCTCTGATATTTATATTGCGCCAACATTTGATTTCACAGCACTTTTTACACACCCACCACTAATTGCTTTCCAAGATTAGCACTTCTATCTATTCTTACACACCGCCTCCTTTAGGTGGCAGCGCCCTACCCACTAATTTTTCTTCCTTTTTTCTTTCTCCCTGAGGACTTTCCTTAGGTACGTGGGGGCAGCAGCCTCTATTTTTTATTTTTTTAATACAGCAGCGCCTCACCACATCTTTTTTCATTTTTTCCTACTGACACCGTCCACTGCCCTACTGACACCATCCACTGTCCTGCTGACACCAACCTCCTCCCTACTGACACCATCCACTGCCTTATTGACACCATCCACTGCTCTACTGACACTGTCCACTGCCCTACTGACACATCCACTGTCCTACTGACACCCACCTCTTCCCTACTGACACCGCCCACTGCTCTACTGACACCGTCCACTGCCCTACTGACACCGTTCACTGCACCACTGACACCAACCTCCTCCCTAATGACACCATCCACTGCTCTACTGACTTTGTCCACTGCCCTACTGACACCAACCCCCTCCCTACTGACACCATCCACTGCTCTACTGACACCTTCCACTGCCCTACTGACACCATCCACTGTCCTACTGACACCAACCTCTTCCCTACTGACATTGTCCACTGCTCTACTGATACTGTCCACTGCCCTACTGACACCGTCCACTGCTCTACTGACACCATCCACTGTCCTACTGATGCCATCTACTGCCCTACTGACCCTATCAACACACCGTCCATTGCTCTACTGACTGACACTTTTAGGGTAGGCTATAGTTATATTTTTACAGTGACATTTGTTTTAAGATATTTCTCTAAGTTTTCCTTACTATTTAGTTAGGCCTTGCTAGTTAATTGCTTAAAGGATAACTCCACTTTCGTGGGGAAAAAAATAGCAAATAAAGAAAACATATAGCGCATATAATTACGACACAAGTCATATTGTGATCGAATGTTATTAAAAATTACCTTTCCTTTTCAATCTGCAGCCGCTATAATTTTCTGAAAATGCAGTGAAATATTGCTGCCTGGAGCTGTTCTGTACACAGAATGTGTACTGACCACTCTCCAGAAATATCAGTTCCTGCTTGTGTGATTGGCTCAGCAATTTTCCCTAAAGTCCAATTTTAGGCATCCCCTGCAACAAAAATTTAATTTTTGGAGAAATGCTTTCAATAGGAACACTTCTAAAGGGATGCAGGCCCAGCAGATTTTCTCATTAGTGCTCAGCAGGTGCCACAGCTGACAGATAATTATGAAACCACTCCCATTAGACCCACTAAGCACAGAGGCACAGAGAAACACAGAGAGATTTCTTCAGAATAACAAAAGGTAGGAATCTGCAACAAAGTTTGTTATAATCCTTGTAATGTACATAGATCACCCCGAGGGGAATGTTTTTTCTCAACAAAAGTGGAGTTACACTTTAAAATAAAAAGAGCACCCAACCCAGGTGATCTTTGATCTCTTTCATCCTGTTCAGGTAGATCTCCACCTCTCAAAGGTTCCCTACTGCTGTTCGCCTTTAGATTATCTTTGAAAACCCATTTGTTCAGGGAAGCATATCCCTCCTCCACCTAAAAACTGTACTTCTAGCTTCTCTATCAGCTCACCCCCCCCCCCCCCCCACTGTTATTACCTTTTGTATCACTTGACCTTGCCTCTTAGATTGTAACCTATCATGAGCAGGGCTCTCCTTTTATTGAATTGTATTGTAACTGTATTGTCTTGTTTTATGTTCTAAGCATTCAGGGCCGTTTTTAAGGCAGGGCAAAAGGGACAGCTGCCCTGGGCCCCATCATTGTTGTGGGGCCCAAAGCAGCTGCCTTATACTTGCCAACTATCCCAGTTTAAATTCCCTTGTCCCTTGAAGTTTTAGTCCCATGCTGTGTCCTGATATCTCATTGCGAAGTTATGTTATTAATGCTGCTCAGCTCTGCCCTATTGCCATGTACAGATGACTCAATTACAGACCCTGTGTTTACATGTAAATAACTGGCATTGATATGTAAATAGCGGCAACATTCATATGTACATAGCTCCGGACCACTGCATTGATATGTAAATAGAGGTGGCATTCGTATGTATATCATGCCCCCTGGATCATATCCACCATCACTTCTGCTGAATGCTGCCCACTGGGGTGGTAAAGGTTCATGCTTGAAAGTCCTGCCTACAACTGTGGTCATTAAGCCTAACATCAGCAACCATTCAGTGAGCATTAATGATGTGCTCTAACCACTTGCAAGCAATAATTGAGCGGTAAGGATATGCAGTAGCCTCTAAGAACTAATCAGTGACCAGTAATAATGTGCAGTAACCTCTAGCAACCAATTAGTGAGTGGTAAGGATGACCAGTAACCTCTAGCAACCAATCAGTGAGCAGTATTTATGTACAGTAATCTCTAGCAACCAAATAAACAGAAGTAATGTAACCTCTAGTAAATAATCAGTGAGCCATAATGTGTGCTATAACCTCTAGCAGCCAGTCAATGAGAAAATGTTTGCCCAGGGTCCAGTCAATATTAAAGACGGCCCTGTAAGCACTGAGAAAACTGTTGGTGCTACACAGTGCGTCGGTAACCTGAGATCAGTTCAGAAGTAAGCTTTTCACCTTCATATAGCATTCAGTCAGACTCATCCCTAACAGCATGAGAGAATTGATGATGAGACGTAGTTTTATATTCAAACGCAAAGTTACTAAATTAAAACCTCTTCCTCTCCAAAGGACCCATAGTTTGGATCTTGTTTTTTTTTTTTTTTTTAAATGTAACAGCCCTATGTATAGGCAAATGTCCTTTCTTTAACCAAAATCCAGAAGGCAACGTTAGTAACCTCTAAAATCTATTTTTTTTACAAAGCTCTTATAGTTGGGGGAAATTTTTGCATTTTTTAAATTATTATTTTTAATGCGAAAATGAAATTGACAATATGAGTGGTCGCAGCATTTGGCCAATAAAACAAGATAATAATGATATTTTACATTTTATTAGTACAGCTTGGTGATGAGCCAGCAGCTCTGGGTCCAGGACTGAATGGTAAGAAGTAGAGGTAGACCGATATATCGGCCGACCAATATATTGGGCCTATATTTGGCTTTTCTTAATCAATCGCCATCAGCCTATTGTGCTGCAAATTAGGCCGATATGCGCCCCCCGTCGGCGCTGGGAGCCCGCATTAGACTGCAGGCTCCTGGACACCCAGGAGCACCGCTGTGTCACTCAGACACAGTGAGAAGGCAGAGCAGCCCCAGCGGCCAAATGAAGTACTGCAGCCGCTCGGGCTGCTCTGTATTCTATCTGAGTGACAGATGCACGTGTGATGACATCATCTCAGCGCAGCGGGCACCGGGAAATTTCAATCTCCCTGTGTGAATCGCTCTGTGTCAGGCTGCATTTCATTGACACAGGTAAGGCTCTATTTCATGGGCACTGGTATATGGCTGTATTTCATGGCACTGGTATATGCTGTATTTCATGGGACTGGTATATGCTGTATTTCATGGGACTGGTATATGCTGTATTTCAAGGCACTGGTATATGCTGTATTTCATGGGCACTGGTATATGCTGTATTTCATGTCTGTTATATGGCTGTATTTCATGGGACTGGTATAAAGGTGTATTTCATTGGCACTGGTATATGCTGTATTTCATTGCACTGGTATATGCTATATTTAATGGGACTGGTATATGCTGTATTTCATTGGTACTGGTATGTGCCGTATTTCATGGGACTGGTATATGCTGTATTTCATTGGCACTGGTATATGCTGTATTTCATGGCACTGGTATATGCTGTATTTCATGGGCACTGGTATATGCTGTATTTCATGGCACTGGTATATGCTGTATTTCATTGACACTGGTATATGCTGTATTTCATTGACACTGGTATATGCTGTATTTCAAGGGACTGGTATATGCTGTATTTCATTGGCACAGGTATATGCTGTATTTCATGGCACTGGTATATGCTGTATTTCATGGGCACTGGTATATGGCTGTTTTTCATGGCACTGGTATATGCTGTATTGAAAGGGCTCTTAAGTGAACCATATACATAAAATGAATAAGCACAATTAATTTGTTAAATTAATTAAATTGTTTTATCAGATGAAGGGAAAAAAAAATCGGCCTAATGTATCGGCCCAAAAAATCGCCATCATATATCGGCCATCTGCCTCCCCGATTTGTAAATATCGGCATCGGCTAGAGAGAAACCCATATCAGTCTGCCTCTAGTAAGAAGCACTTAGATAGATGGCAGTTATTCTAGTAGTTAAGAGGCAGTGGAAAATGGGGGAGACCTCAATAGATTATAAAGCATGTTAAAGTGGATGTAAACCCACCACCCATCCAGTATAAACTAATGACACAGTATTAATGTGTATATATACATGCAAGCTTCCTGCATCTATCCCTACCTTTCAAATGTCCTTCCTGTAAGCACTAGCAGCTCTGTAAAACTCTGAAATCAGAGGGTGTCTGTGTTTGCTGGAGTTTGGTGGGTGGAGTTGTGATGTCACAAACCTCCCCACCCACCTCTATACTGAGACATTGAGGAGGAAGGGAGGGAGGAGTGTAAAACTTTCTCTGCTGTGTGAAGGAGATAATCAAATTGCTTGTCACTCACAGAGCAAGGGGCGGACTGTGTATTTCCCTGTTAGTCGGACTTTCTCTTCCTGAAAAAAAATAAGCTCATTACAGTTGGATTAACTCTTTGTGGCAAAACTAGGCACAGATGACATAACATGCTATACTCCACCAAGCAGAATTATTAATTACATTTTTTTTTCGCGTTTACATCCACTTTAAGGGTTAAGTGGGGGGTAAGCCGTCAATGGGAGGGTCATTGATTAATAATCTAGTTTGGTACCACTGGGTATATTGAAAACATTGTACTGTAGATTGTTGAGTACCTAAGGGTAAGGTTTGAATAAAGAATTTTAAAACCTTGAAGAAATTTTGGACTTGTGAGTCTTTACTTAACCACTTCCCCACTGCCTGCCGTGTATTCACGGCGGCAGTGTGGACGCTGTACGCGAATCGCCGTAAAAAGACGGCGATCTGCGAACGGTCACTAGGGGGCGCGCGCACACCGCACTCCTGAGTAGTGTGCCCACAGCTCGGGCGGACCCGATGTCCACCGGCGAGCCGCGATGAGCAGCCACAGGCAAAGAACGGGGAACCGCCGATGTAAACACGGCGATTCCCCATTCTGACAGTGCGGGCATGGGAGATCTACTGATCTCTCATGACCATGGTAGCCCAACCCCCCCACAGTAAGAACACACCCAGGGAACACAGTTAACCCCTAGATCTCCCCCTGCAAGTTAACCCCTTCACTGCCAATGACATTTATACAGTAATCAGTGGACATTTAAATTTCTGATCGCTGAATAAATGTCATTGGTCCCAAAAAAGTGTCAAAAATGTCCGACATGTCCGCTGCAATGTCGCAGTACCGCTAAAAATCGCAGATCGCCGCCATTACTAGTAAAAAAAAAATTAAAACCACAGAAATTAATTCTCATCATCCGTAAACACGGCCACTTTTGCGCAAACCAATCAATAAACGCCAATTGCGTTTTTTTTTATCCTAAATATGTATATATGGGTTTTTTTGCAAAATGGTTGGTCTTCTTTTGTTTATAGCAGCGGTCAAAAATGACACAGAGGTGATCAAATACCATCAAAAGAAAGCTCTATTTGTGGGGAAAAAAGGACGTAAATTTTGTTTGGGTACAACGTTGCACGACCGCACAATTGTCAGTTAAAGCAACGCAGTGCCGAATCGCAAAAAGTGCTCTGGTCCTAAACTGGGAAATCCTTCCGGAGGTGAAGTGGTTAAAGAGGAGCTCCAGGCTCCTGCAGAATAAATTAAAAGTCAGCAGTTACAAATACTGTAGCTGCTGACTTAATATTAGGAGACTTACCTGTCCAGGGATCCAGCAGTGTCTTCACCAGGGCCGATTTTTCAATCATGTGCTGCCACCGCCATCTCCCCAAAGGGAAACTGGCAGTGAAGCTGTGCGGCTTCACAGCAGGTCCCCTACTGCGCATGCGCTCTCTAATTGGGGCGGCTGCAGGGGAAGGAGGAGGGGGACAGTATTTCCGGCTTCATTACATGCAGAAAATATAAAATAATTTCGCTATGAACAGAGAAGTGGTGGGGGGGTTCTGGGTAAATCCACTGATGAAGAATAGCTTTCCATGCCACAAAGGACATAACAATTAGAAGTTGTTTATTACAGCTTTTTTTTTTGCTTTTTTTATTAATGATTCACTTTAAGTCACTTTAAGTACTGGAACTCTGTAGAGGCCATACATTTGTTTTACTTATGTAAGCAGTATTCTTTTAATGAACCTATCACCAGTTCCTAAGCAAACTTACAATAGCCAGTATTGTTCTTTGCCAGTGTGTCTTAATTCACATTGACAGGTTAATTAGCTGTTGTTCAGTCTATGTGGACATTTGTATAGCTCATGGACAGCTGCCTGCATATTGTCAGGGACTGACAAACCGGAGCACAGATAATTCAAGTGTGTTCCTGGTATAAAAGGCCATTTACAGACGCAGCAAACAGAAATCATTTATAATAGTGAAGCGTTAAGAATAACAATGGAAGCCACCCAAGGCTGCACGGTACACTTTCACTTTAAACATTTAAAGCTGAATTGCAGAAAAAAACTTTTATCCAAAAATATTTCTGAATAGCCTCAAAAGGATATAAACCCAATTAGTATGTATTAAATGCCTTTGCAAAACTGTGCTGTACATAGCCAGTACAGAGAGCAGAGCTGTGGGCAGGGCCCAGCAGGTAAACTCACTACAGGCTGCCTGCCAGAGAACTACAAGGGGGAGCGGGTACAAGACCAGTCACAATAACAGAGAGAAGTAGTGATGGGTCTTCCTTAAAGAAAGTTCCTGTACTGAGGCAAAGTACAAACCCAGGAGGCAATACACAAAGGAATCTATTTGTACAAAAATTTCGCTAGACGAGTTTCACAAGCATTCACACAGCCGTCACAAATTATTCCCATATTTTGTCGAATGTTTATTTCCTATGATCATCAGCACCATCTAGTCGCCATAATGTGGCATTTTCCTGATTCAAAGGATTTTAAGAAAATACTCAGCGCCGTCTTTAAGGCAGGGCAAAAGGGGCAACTGCCCTGGGCCCTGTCATTGTTGTGGGGCTCAAAGCAGCTGCCTCATACTTGCCAACTATCCCGGTTTAAACTCCCTTGTCCCTTGAAGTTTTAGACCTGTGCTGTGTCCCAATATCTAAGTGCTGTTACTAAAGCTGACCAACTCTACCCTATTGTTGTGTACAGATGACTCACCTGCAGCCCCTATGTTTACATGTAAATAACCAGCATTGATATGTAAATAGCGGCAGCATTCATATGTAAATAGTGGCGGCCAGCTGCACTGATATGTAAATAAAGGTGGCATTCATATGTATATTATGCCCCCCTGAGGTCATATTCACCATCACCTATACTGGATGCTGCCCACTGGGGAGACAAAGGCATGCTTGAAATTCCACAGCACATGTCAGCAGATGCGTGAGGGTGTCATTAATAATTAATGCCACTGCTGTGTATCTGCTAAAGGGCAGCACATTTCTGTGGTGTCAGGAAAGCGACTTTGCGCTCCCCAGTCCATGGTGTGCAGGCAGTGAGGAGATGATGTGATGTAACCTCTAGCAACCAATCTGTGGGCAGTAATGATGTGCAGTAACCTCTAGCAACCAATCAGTGAGCAGTATTGATGTACAGTAATCTCTAGCAACCAAACAAGCAGAAAGCATGTGCTCCAACCTTTAGCAACTAATCAGTGAGCCGTAATGTGTGCTGTAACCTCTAGCAACCAGTGAGTAAGTGGTAATGATATGCTGTAACCTCTGTCTGTGTTAGGCTGTCCGTGAGCGTCGCACGAGCCCGCGCGTGCCAATGGCGCCAATAGTGGCCATTTAAGCAGGACAGCAACAGGAAGCAGGTGCTGTCCGTTCTACAGCGTTCCAGTACCCTGTGACCCGTGAGCTATTCTAAGTGACTTCCTGTATCCTGTGACCCCGGCTCCCCTTGGACTTTGTTGCTATCTGCCTGCCCTGACCTCTGGCCTGTCTATGACTACTCTTTGCCTGCTCCTTTGTACCTTTGTTGCCCGCACGTTGCCGACCCTGTCTGAACTTTACCACCCGCCTGCCTGATCCTTCTGTACTTCACCACCAGCCTGTTGACGACCCGGCCTGCACCACTACTCTTCTGTTGCACGAGCTCCAGTGGATTCTCAGCTACCATCAGAGACTGTATCCAGCCCTCGTGCCCCCCTGTGCTCCAGAATCCCCTGTCTCCACTACCAGGGGTCCTTGAACCAGGGCCGCAAGTGAGGTTGTCCCCTGCACAAGTCAGACTCGACCACCAGGTACGTGACAGTCTGGCAACCAATCAAAATCATTGCTGATCTGATTCAGTAAACTGATTTTGAGTCTCTTTGCTATTTATTGTATGTCTCAAAGCAGGTGGAGAGTGAAATTGCATGGGGGGGGGGGGGTCCAAGAAAATATTTGCCCAGGGTCCAATCAATATTAAAGACGGCCCTGAAAATACTACATTATGACCATTAAATGGGGCTAATAAACCTATTATTCAAAGTTAGGGTATAATTCATGACAGCTTCCCAGATAGCAAGCAATTGAGCTGCAAGTTTGAAAATGACTTGCTAAGCTATTGCTAGACTGGCAATAAGCATAGGTGTTTGATCTTGGCCAGAACACCATAATAAAAATTGTGGTGGCATTTCTTCGGGGAGGATCTTGTCGGTTCAAGTCTGGTGGATGCCTGTAAACTGGATGAGCACAGGGAGCTGGATATTGATTTTCATGTGCTACTTTACTGTGGATCTGGTAAGGAGACTGGAATTTCTACCTTCCCCTTCCGGGCTCTATCCTATGGACAATTTTTTCTTATAAGCGCTACAGTTTGGATTATTTTTATGTTTTGAATGATCAATCAAGATTATGTCAGCTGCTATTCGTTTTTCTTGTGTGTATCGCAGATTTTGTTTATTGCTATTGCTAGACTTGCCAGGCTTCACAATTTTGTTGCACGATTGCAGCAAGTCTGCATTGCATGACTCCAGATCAAATTTCTCTGCAAATATTCTGCAAGTTCTGGTTCAGCTATGTTGTGCAATAGTCATCCCACCACAGGGGTCACTGTGACTTCATGCTGTAGACTTGCAGAGCTCTTGCTTTAGACTCATCACTGCAACTTTGCTCTTGCTAGAGTCTTGCTATGCCAATTTGTTACAAATTGGAAAAGTGTGCTTCAGGTTCTCTACAAGTGTGCAAGTTAACAGACTTACAATTTAACCCTGCCACAAATCTGGGTTATGACATTCCATCAGGGATTTTTTTTATAAACAGACCCCCAAGATTGATGTATTAATGCACATGCCTCTTGTATTTAGGCAATATTTGTTTAGCCCAGAGTTACTAATTTCATCCTCTCATACACAGATGACCACTAGAAGGAGTATCCGCAAATTAGGACATGAAATACGATAATCAAAATATGGAACATCAAGCAGGAAAAGAGTCACATCTGTAATTACTTTCAAATAACATTAAATAAAGTTGCACTAAATGCACTAAACTTTCTCTCTGAAGGTGAAACCTTTGGCAATAAAACTACTGAGTTTAATTCTTGCAAATTAATAAAATTTATTTTCATCACAAAATGCACCACCGAGCTTTGATGTAAACTCTATGATAACATGGCTAATTCAGTAGGCTTTAACAGTCCCCTGTGATCATTACTGACCTAATTGCAGTACGTTATATTATCTCTATGACTATCTCTACAAGGTTTCTCATTAGCCCGTTTTACAAGGAAGCATGTTAATCACCATTTCACACAGACTCCGTGTTATGTTAGAATTTGATCATATTAAATGAAGTTCCACAGCAGCGGGGGATAAAATACACTGACAGTATTAGCCGCTAACATTTTACCACTTACTTCCAGGGTTTAAAGAGTTTTCCACTTTCTGGGAAGATAAAAGTGATGGAGTTGTATTCAGCAGTAGGGTCTCTCTGGCAGTCCTGGAGAGGTCATAGACTGTAAAGGATGCCAGCATAGAAGTACCCTGAGCATCAGTGATAGGTGACCGCTATGTGGCGGTCAGAGCTGGGATGCAGTCATGTGATTGGAGAGGTTTAGGTGGGGTCTCTGAATATTACAGGACTAGTTTAAAGGAGAAGTAGGCCCTACTTGGCCCCACTTCTCCTATGGAGCACAGTTCATTCTGCACTCCTGTGACCCGTTTTCAGCTAACAGCAGGCTAAAGTCTGACATCACTTGGTCCAGGAGCTGGATCGATCCCGACTTTACAGTCAGGATCCACTCAGAAGATTTGGCCAGCAGTTGGCTCAGCCTCTCAGCGAGCTGTTTGGAGACTGAGCCAGCTGCTCCTGCTCCATGCACAGCTCAGCGGTGACTGAGAGTCATGGCTCTCTGCTCAGAGCAGAGGGGAGAACTGAGCTATCAGCTGTGTTTGATCACTCAGTTCTCAGTGTAGAGGCAGTGGGGGACAGATACAGCATTGGATCGATGCCTCATTCACCTAGGTGAATATGGAGGGTTTTTTTAGGTACCTAAATTTCTTTTTTAAGTAATATTGCTTTACAGTAAAACTAAAGGTAAAACTTTATTTTTTTCATTTTTCATAGAAGTGAAAAGAGAACATGAAGGAGAGAGAGATAAATAGTAACTGGACAGATAGACAGAGATAGATATTAATAGATAGACAGACACTCAGGCGGATAGACAGAGATAGATAGATAGATAGATAGATAGATAGATAGATAGATAGATAGATAGATAGATAGATAGATAGATAGAGAAAAACAAAATAGATAACTAAACAGGGATGTAGATAGATAAATAGATAGTGTGACATTATACGAGGCAAACTAATAGATGGACACTATGTGTCGCCTTGCATAAGTTCATTTGGAGTGGACTAAGGTGGAATCCAGCTCGGGTTTTACCAGCCACCGTAGCAGCGTTAGTTCTGGACCGGATTTTGTGGTCCACTGAGGTCCACTGAGGTCCACTAGTAACTATGGGTTAAATAGAGCAGGAAGAGAGCAAGGCTTTGCTCTACCCTGGGACTCTGAGAGTATTCAGCCCGAGAGAGCTGACACATGGAGCTTTGTGCTTTGGACTAAAAGAAAGGTTTGCACTAACATTGTTTTGTGGGTGCTGGGGAGAAGCCCAACACCGCTCAGATAGGTATGCTGAGATGTATAGTTAGAGCCTGGATGGCAAGGATTTCTTTTATGTTTTGTTTATTTTAAATGCAACATTTTTTACCAATAAAGCTGGCTGCAAGCCATATTTGAAAAAACTGCTGTCTCAACTGCCTTTTTCCCAGGAAAGGTGATCCTTACCAGAGCTACCCCACTCCAATAAATCTAGGGGTGAAAGATCACCGGGCAGATCCAGTAAGACTGGTCCGGGGTTCAAGGGCATGGGGAAGAATGATAAGACTGCTGTTTCAGGTAAAGAGACCGTGGACTCTAGACCTGGAGACTGGCCAAAGGAGCCAGGAAGGTCTGTGAGACCCTTGAGAGGTCTGGGTATAGGCCATATACACTCCTACCGCTGCCATACATTAGGTCATATTGCTGCTAATTGTCCCCTGAATGATGATCCCATGCAATGTGATTATGCTTATATGAAAAGACGCTTTTCTCTTTTTGCAAAAGTCGCATGAACGGTGTCATGTCAAGGATGTCTGGAGAGACAAATGTGTATGATTTCTATTGATGGAAAGCCAGTCCCTGCACTGCCTGATTCTGGTAGTGTTGTGACGTTAGTCAAAAGTAATTGTGTAAATCCTGCAAAATTACACCCCAGCACTGTCGGGGTTATTTGCATTCATATTGACACACGAGCCTACCAGACTGCAGTGGTGATTGACACCCCCTGGGGCAGAGTGACAAATTCAATGGGGGTAGTACCTTCACTACTTCATGAAGCCCTAATGGGGAAAGACCCAATTTCTAGAGCCTATGGGAAAGCCATGGGAGTTGGGTGGATAGAGCTCCCCCTGCTGGGGAGGCACGGGAACTCACACCAGACCCATTTGATTGCCAAAATGGAGGGGAAACTGTTGGTATGACCAAGGAAGGAGACGACCCTTTTCCTTTTCCGGCAGGAGCAGGAGGAGCTGAAAGCCAGCTCCCAGCTGGAGGTTAATGAACCAGAAAACGTCTCTGACTCTAACAGTGAGAGTGGACGGAATATGGCACCTGACTTAGAGGTCAGGAGAGAGGACTTTTGTACAGAACAATTACGTAATGTCATTCTCATTAGACCCAGAGAAAATGTTAAGGTGATAGATGGGGAACCTGCGGAACCTAATTGGGGATGTCTTTTCCCTACATGGCCATTAAGAACAATTTGCTGTATCAAGTGGAAAAACATGGGGAGGAGGAGGTAGAGCAGCTAGCTAGTGGTTCCCAAACAGCAGGATGGTGCTAGACTTAGCCCATGGTCATATAATGGGGGACATCTGGGTATAGAGAAGACCAAGGAGAGAATAACCCAGAGATTCTTCTGGCCCGGGTTGCATGCAGATGTCAGAGAGTATTGTGAATCATGTCCCAAGTGACAAATCTACGCACCGTTGCCCCATTTTCAGAATCCGCTTGTCCCACTAGCCATAATTGAGAGAACTGGCATGGATCTGGTGGGACCAGTAGTAAAGTCTGCCCACCACCACCAGCACCACCGGCCACCAGCACATTCTAGTAATATTAGACTATGCGACACGCTATCCTGAAGCCATACCCTTGTGGAATACCTCTGCTAAGACTGTCGCCAAGGAATTGATCCAGGTATTTAGTCATGTGGGGATCCCATAGCCCATCTCCGTACCTCTGTTTACCACCCCCAAACAGATGGACTTGTGGAGAGGTTTAATAAAACACTCAAAAGTATGTTGAAAAAGGTGGTCGACAAAGATGGGAGACATTGGAATTTTTTGCAACCATATCTTATGTTTGCCATACGAGAGGTTCAGCAGGAGTCTACGGGTTATTCCCCGTTTGAACTCTTGTATGGTAGACATCCCTGGGGACTGTTAGATGTCACAAAAGAGACATGGGAAGAAGAGGCCACCCCATATAGAAGCGTCATAGAGCATATCTCCTTGATGCAGGATCGAATCGCAGCTGTCCTGCCCCTGGTACGAGAACATATGGAGCAAGCCCAGGAAGCCCAGAGGTGGGTTTATAATCAGGATGCCAAGACCCGGACTTTCAACCCCAGGGACAGAGTGCTGGTACTAGTCCCCACTGTTGAAAGTAAATTCCTAGCAAAGTGGCAGGGTCCCTCTGAGATTATGGAAAGGGTAGAGGAGGTAAACTGCAAAGTTTATCAGCCAGGGAAAAGGAAGCTGGAGCAAATCTATCATGTTAATCTCTTAAAACCGTGGAAGGACAGAGAAACTTTAATGGCTGTGCCAACCCCTCAAAAGGACAGGGTACCAATGGCACCGGATGTCCCCATAATGGAATCCTTAACAGTGGCGCAACAAAATCACGTTACTGAGTTAAGAGTTCCTGAGTAAAAATAGAGACGTTTTCTCCCCTTTACCCTGACTGACTTCAGTGATCAAGCATGACATAATTACGGAACCAGGTGTTCGCATAAATGTTAAGTCTTATAGAATACCTAAGGCTAGGCGCGAGGCAGTTGCACAGGAAATCAAGAACATGTTAGAGTTGGACGTGATAGAGGAATCCCACAGTGACTGGTGGAGCCCCATAGTGCTGGTCCCAAAGCCCGATGGCACTATCATGTTCTGTAATGACTTTAGAAAGCTGAATAGCATATCCAAGTTTGATGCATACCCGATGCCTCGGGTCGACGAACTTGTGGACAGGTTGGGAGATGCCCGATACATAACAACCCTAGACCTAACTAAGGGCTATTGGCAGATGCCCCTAACAGAGTCAGCAAAGGAGAAGACAGCCTTTTCCACTCCTGAGGTGTCGTTTCAGTATAAGCGCATACTGTTTGGTCTGCATGGTGCATTCCAGAGAATGATGGACAAGACGTTAAGACCACATCGCCCTTATGCAGCCGCTTATCAGGATGATGCGGTCATCCACAGCCCCGATTGTGAATCGCATTTGCCCCGGGTACAAGCAGTAATGGATTCCCCTCACGGCCAACCCAAAGAAATGTGCCATAGGCTTATAGGAGGCCAAATACCTTGGCCACATTATTGGGCTGGGGTTGGTTAAGCCACAGACCAATAAACTTGAGGCAATCCAAAAATGGCCCCAACCGCTAACTAAGAAGCAAGCATGTGCATTCCTGGGGATCACGGGGTACTACAGGCGTTTCATTCCCGACTATGCCACCATTGCCATCCCTCTAACAGACCTGACGAAGGGTAGAGAGTCGGTCATGGTGAAATGGAATCCGGAGGCACAAAAGGCGTTTCAGAGGTTGAAGCAGGCCTTTTGTGTACAACCGGTGCTTGTCACCCCGGACTTTTCCAAAGTTTTTTGTCGTGTAGACAGACGTCTCTGAGGTGGGACTAGGGGCTGTACTGTCACAGTTCAGAAATGGTGAGGAGCATCCGGTTGTATACCTGAGCAGAAAGCTGAACAGGCATGAGAAAAATTATACCATTGTTGAAAAGGAGTGCTTAGCCATCAAGTGGGTCTTAGAGGCCCTAAAGTACTATCTGTTGGGAAGAAGATTTTGGCTAGTCACCGACCATGCCCCCCTGAAGTGGGTGTGTTACAACAGTGAAAAACATAGTCGGGTGGCAAGGTGGTTCCTGGCTCTACAGCCATTCAAGCACACATGGAGCTTTGTGCTTTGGACTAAAAGAAAGGTTTGCACTAACATTGTTTTGTGGGTGCTGGGGAGAAGCCCAACACTGCTCAGATAGGTATGCTGAGATGTATAGTTAGAGCTTGGATGGCAAGGATTTATGTTATGTTTTGTTTATTTTAAATGCAAACTTTTTTTACCAATAAAGCTGGCTGCAGGCCAGATTTGAAGAAACTGCTGTCAACTGCCTTTTTCCCAGGAGAGGTGTCATGAAACCACAGTAAACATTCTGTCATGAAACCACAGCGAACATTCATGTCTTATCTGTTGCCTACCTTTGCTGTATGTGTCCAGTTAAAGGACTGGGCCTCCTTCACCTGTGTGCTTTAGTAGGCCCTCCTCAGCTGGTCTCCACCTCAGGCCTTAATTGGGAACAGGATAAAACTCCTGGCAGTGCAGGCCTGCATTGCTGATGAAGTTTGTCCGTGTTTGACTTGTGTGTGGTTGTTCCTTTTGTTTGCTCTGTGTCTTATTCTGTGTACCAATCTTTGGTTTGTCTGACTATCCCTGCCTGCCTGGTACCTCGATCTTCTGCTTGTTCTCTGTTTCTCCTGTCTGCTTGTAGCCTTGACCCTTTGCTATTCCTCTGACTATTCTTTGCTATTCCTGTGCTGCTGCTTCCTCCCTTCCAGCCCGGTGTGAGCCAGGGGACCCCGGGGACTGCGACCTGGATCCAGTTGCAGCCAAATCCATCCTCTCCACTAGAGGCAATGGTGAACACCCACTGGATCATAGACTCTGCACCCTGGGGAAACCGATGTACTAGCTCCCTGTGTTTTAGTGTCCGTGCTCCAGGGGGCCCTCTTCCCGTATCAGCTAGAGCTCATTAGCAGCGGTCAGCCATAGGTCCACAACCTTTGTGATGCACTACACAACCCTTGGTGCGATCCGCACTCCAATGGTGCGCACCTGCCACCAGACCCCAGGAGTTGTGACAAGAGGTGATCCCCTCCAGAGCTAATTCCTCATGATAGATTTTCATAGACGAATAGACAGAGATAGATATTAACAGATAGACAGGCAGAAAGACAGACAAAGATAGGTATGATTACATAGAGAGAAATTAATAGACAGCTAAATAGATAGATAGATAGATAGATAGATAGATAGATAGATAGATAGTAGGGATGGGCCTGTGGTTTGAGTGGAATGTAGAACATTATGGGGCATTCGCAGTGACTTCGCCGATGCAGAGCGCCCCATAATGCATTGTGCGTAGACGGCGCGCACAGCTCCTCCTCCATGGGAGGGCTCCAGCCATCTGCCTGCTGTTTAATATGACAGTTTAATTATATGGCAGGGCGGGCCACCCGACGACTTAAGCGAGAGACCCCGACCCTTCTGACGTCATATGACGTCAGAGGAGGTGGGTCATGCGTGGAACGCCGCCGAGTGTAGGGGTACGATGTACCCAATACTAATTCACATGGGGGTGTTGGGATCTGGGGGCCAGATTCCAATAAGCCCCCTGTCCGCAGACCCCCACAACCACAGCCCAGGGTTGTGGGGAAGAGGCTCTTGCCCCCATTAACATGGGGATAATGTGCTTTAGGGTGGGGGGCGATTGATTTAAAAACTTTTTTTGCATTGATACATGTCCCCTAGGGCAGGACCCGGGTCCCCATACACTTTTTAGGGCAATAACTTGCATATAAGCCTTTAAAATTAGCACTTTTGATTTTTCATGTTCTGGTACTATAGACTTTAGCACAAATTTTTTGCTTGTTCGCATGTTCTGGTGTGGACCGAACCGGGAGGGTGTTCGGCCCATCCCTAACAGACATATAGATAGATAGATAGATAGATTGATAGATAGATGTGAACAGAGAAGGCAAGAAAGAGAGAGATAAATAGATAACGAATCAGGGATGTAGATAAATGGATAGCAACCCAACATTTACATTGCAGCATGAGTTATCATTTTACAATGACTTCTCCCCATCCACCCACATGCAGTTTAATCTCTCTATATTCCATCAAGCAGATTTTACAGCCAGGATTGTATTTTTCTCCGGTTCCCCACACCGGATGATTTACACCTTTTAATCGTTCACCCTTTACTGCTTTCAGCCATAGCAGCACTGCAGAGAGAATAATCCGATTCCTTCCAGAGTGGCCCCATCCTGATAATTCATTACACAGTCAATAACTCCCCTTTGCAACTGCATCTTAATTTCCAGTAATCAGTCACCCAAACCTAAATGTATTTATTTCCCATTCAATGATAAATAACCTCCAGCTTCTAACTAGTTTTATTGGCTGTGAAATAGAATGCAAATGTTGTTGGTGTTTTTTTTTAAACCAACAGTAATTATATAATTT
>BLSH010492922.1:1078565-1089700 GCA_018402905.1 Glandirana rugosa | reverse complement strand
GTAGTAGGTTAGTACACGTTCGTTTTTACGACAAGAAAAAAATAGAAGGAACGTACACTAACCCATAAGAAACGTTTCACTTCGGAATGGAGTAAATGATTCGAGACTTCGTTGATAAACGGAAATCATTAATTTAGGGATTTTGAAATGGAGTCAGGGTCGGATTGGAACCAGGAATTGGTGAATTCCTGGCCTTCCTAAAGGTCGAAATCCTGGCCTCGGGAAAAACGCTAAGCCGCGACGCAGCGAAATTGACTGTTAACACGCCAGTACGCCGCAACATGGGTTTGCTTTAACCGCAGGAAAAAAAGGGTGTTTTTGTTTATAGCGGTGATCAGAAATGACGCAGAGGTGATCAAATACCACCAAAAGAAAGCTCTATTTGTGGGAAAAAAAGGACGCCAATTTCGTTTGGGTACAACGCCGCATGACCGCACAATTGTCAGTTAAAGCGACGCAGCGCCGAATCGCAAAAAGGGCTCCGGTCCTAAAGCTGGAAATCCTTCCGGTCCTTAAGTGGTTAAGGACCAAGGTTAGGCTGGGACTGAGGTAAAGTTTTAGGGATTTAATTACTAAAGGCAAATAGTTGCTTCAGAGCTTAGTAAATGAGGTAAGGCTTCACTTTGCAAAGAATACCCAATCACATGCAAGGAAGATAAAAAAAGAACAGCATTTTTGCTTGCACATGATTGGATGATGGAAGTCAGCGGAGCTTCCCCTCATTTACTAAGCTCTGGAGCAACTGCACTTTGCAAAGTGCACAGTCTTCTTCCTTTTAGTAAATCTACCCCTTAGGGTCCTGTAAAGTGTTACATCTATGGGATAGGTTATGCATTAAGGTATATCAAAAGCCCAAAATGTATTTTATGTCTGTATAGAATAGGGAATGGTTAGAACCCCTGTCTGGGTCTCACAACAGGAAGCAAAAGGAAACTTCTTCAAAGTGTAACGACACTGAAAAGAAAGTATTGTCCCTTAGCTATGCAGGGTCGCAGATGGTGGTGAGAACATAGATTGGATGGTGGAGGGATAATCGCACGATGATTGCAGTGATGTTGCACTGAGGACCTCTTTTCTGCTTGATGCACTTTCTATATGGACTTTGTCACTATACAGCACTTTATTATCATTGATTAACTTGAACATTTAATATACAGTATTTGATTCATATAAAATTCATAGGCACTGGACACTATTTTTTGGCTCGTAGTGTAAGGTGCACAATATGACCAATTGTTTGCATGGTTAATTCAGTATATGAAAGAAGTATATGTTAATTTTATTATTTCACAGATGATGATGTATTTCATTTTTATGTATACACATATTATTTATTTATAAGGCACTTTGCACTTTATTTGGTTGGCTCATAGCACTAGGTGCACATTGTGTATTATTTATTTATGTGTATTTATATGAATTGCTTTGGTTTTTTTGGGTATATGCACTTTTTTATTTATTTAATTTTGTAGTTTAATTGGGTAAGTGCTTCACTATATATAGTCTTTTGTTTAGTTGGGTTGTGGGTACACCTGTGAATGGTAAGCAGCTACCGCCATTTATGCAGATTGTTATACAACCATAGTAGCACAGAAGTTTTTACTTTTAATTTCCTGACCTCAACCCTACTGAACATCTTTGGGATGAATTGGAACACCAACTGTGCACCAGGTCTTCTCATCCAACACCAGTACATGATCTGCAATGGTATGTCCAGCTAGCTCATATAAGTGTCATGGCCAGGTTTATACACCGATCAGCCATTACTTTATGACCACCCACCTAATATTGAGTAGGTCCTCCTTTTGCTGCCAAAACAGCTCCTTTTGCCACCAAAACAGCTGTGACCCATAGAGGCATGGACACCACTAGTCCTCTGAAGGGATGCTTTGGTATCTGACACCAATCCGCCAGTAGCAGTCATTGTAGGCCCTGTAAGTTGCAAGGCGGGGCCTCCATCGATCAAACTTGTTTTTCCAGCACATCCCACAGATGCTCAATTGGATTGAGATCTGGAAATTTGGAGGCCAAGTCAACACCTTAAACTCATTGTTTCTTTAAAGAATTCTTAGGGAAGAATGCCATCAGGGAATACCATTTTCATGAAGGGGTGTACTTGGTCAGCACAATATTTAGGCAGGTGGTAGGTGTTAAAATAACATCCACATGGATGGCAGATCCCAAGGTTTCCCAGCAGAACTTTGTCCAAAGTTTCACACTGCCTCCGTTAGCTTGCATTGTTCCCATACTGCATCCTGGTGCCATCTATTCCCCAGGTAAGCGACGCGCACACACCTTGCCACCCACATGATCTATAAGAAAACATGATTCATCAAACCATGCCACCTTCTTCTATTGCTCTGTGGTCCAGTTCTGATGCTCAAGTGCCCATTGTAGGCTTTCTTGGTTATGGACATGAGTCAGCATTGGCATCCTAACTGGTCTACGTCTACACAGCCCCATACACAACAAACTCTGATGCCCATTTTGTCTGCTTTCAACACATCAACTTCAGGGACAGCATATTTACTTGCTGCCTAGTGTACCCCACTGACTTTCATATGCCATTGTAGCAAGATAATCAATGTTATTCAGTTAACCTGTCCATGGTCATGAAGTTATAGCTGATCGGTGTGTAAAAAAAAAATATATATGTTCATTTTGTGGGCATCCAGACAACCTTTATCACCAGTCAGATGAGTTTGGTGTGGAGGAACTTGATTTGCATGAACATAGCCCTGACCTCAATCCTACCAAACACATTTGGGATGAATTGGAACACTAGTTGTAGACCAGGTCTTCTCATCCAACATCAGTACCTGACCTGCAACGGTATGTCCAACAAGCTCATTAAGGTGTGATAGTCAGGTGTATATAAACAAATACATGTGATCCCTTTTTGGATATCCAGACAACCTTTATCACCAGTCAGAAGAGACATCAGAGGAGAGAGGGGTTAATAGACACCCACCCGCGCAAAGGCTTCATAGGTTAGTAACAGCAGAATGATACACTGAAAATCTTACCAATTTTCTGTTTATGTTTTTTAAGCCCTGAATGTCAAGAAAAAAAAAAGATACATCTTACTAATGGAGTACTATTTCATGCAAGTCAACAAAATAAAACAGCTTCAAAGGCCTCAGTCACATGGGCATACCTATGTGTACACCCCAATAGACATGAATGGGACTGCCTGCATGTGGATGCACGCAACACTTGTGCAAACTGTGCATGCAAAGACAGACCCTTCGCACGGGTGTAATCATAGATAGGCCTATGTGAGTGAGGCCTAAAAATATGTTTGGGTATTTATTAAGCAGCTATGTGTTTCCATTCATTGTCAACTGCAATCCAATTATTTTATACAATGTGCCATGGCACACCACAATGCACAGTTCCAAATGCTGTGTGTCCTGCAGTGCATAGCATTTTGAAAAATAAAGCATGATCTATTTTTTGTGCATTGAGGTGTGCTCAGGGCTCATTCAAAATGAATGGGCTGCCTAGTGCAATGCGTCACAACACGCAAAAATGTGTGCATTAAACAGCACTGGGTGTGAATCCTTAGCAGGCAGTTTGCTCACAAGCACTTTAGAAAATGTAAATACGTATATTCAGTGTTTATTTGTATCCCAGTTGTGATTAAAAATAATAAAATTTCACCCAAAACTGATATTTCAGATTTTGGTAGATCTGGGAGTGAAATAATCACCCTACAGCTTCTTATATCTGTCAGGGATTTTATTTGTGAGATCTCTGGGCTTGTGGTCCTTATATCTGTTGTGGTTATTAGGGTAGGTTGGTGCACACAGACATATGCTGGTGAAAATGTCCTCTAGCCTAAAATTCCAGGTGGTTTCCCGCACCCCGGGGGGGGGGGGGGGCAGGTGGACATAGTAGTGAATGACTATAGGAGCTTACAAGTGTGTAAATGGTGGTGCTTTTTTTGCGTTGGCCTTTACCTGTGCTTTGTTTATGACATATTCCCCAAACATAGAGCTTCCATGTTCAGGAAATACATCATATGCACATGTAAAATGCAAATAAGCATCAGCATTTACGTGCCTACAAGCACCTAGAGATATTCACTGCTATGGTTGGCTGTCTACGCCAACTGTGGCTCTCCGGGCATGAGAAAATGCCTGGAATTTTAAGCTAGAGTACACCTTCAAACATCCATGTGCATGTATGCTCAGGTGGGGTTGCCACTTTCCCTACTGTTTTTAAATTTTATTGTAAGTTATGGAAAACTCAAGAGGAGGAGCTGGAACACATAAAAGGGTATGGGAACACCCAAAACTACCAGGTGAATGGAAAGAGTCAGGAAGCAATGCAGGGAGAGATCACTGTTTAAGTATCCAAGACATGTAAGAAACCAGAGGATGACAGAGCCTACTATGCTCCACCTATAACTAAAATGTTTCTTTTAAGGGAATAATACTTTAAATCAGGGGTCTCCAAACAATGGCCCATGGCTGATTTGCATAGTCTCCACCTCCCCACATCTGGCTGATGTGCACGTTCTCCACTTCTCTCCCTCTGATGGGGACACTGATCTATGGAGGACAACTATGGGGACCCTTAAGTAAGAAGTGATTCTGATGGGGACCCTTAAGTAAGGGGGGACAATGATGTAATGTAAGGGGGCATTCTGATGGAGATTCTGATGTAAGAGGGCATTGATGAAGACCTTGATGTAAGAGGGAACAATGATGAGGACCTTGATGTAAGCGGGTACACTGATGGGGACCTCGATGTAAGAAGGTACATTAATGGGGGCGTTGATGTAACGGGACTGTGATGGGACAAAGATGTAAGGAGGCACTCAGATGGGGTTGCTGATGAAATGTGGAACACTTAGAGGGGAACACTGATGTAAGGGAGTACACTGATGGGTATTTTGATGTAAGGAGGTACTCATTTGGGGACTCTAATGAAAGTGGGAAATCTCATGAGGATCTGATGTAAGGGGGTACTCTGATGGTTGCTGTAGTGGAAGACAGAACCTGATGAAAGGGAGACACTGATGGTGACCCTGATGTAAGGGGGGAACTCTGATGGGGGCTCTAATAGAAGGGGGGACACTGATGGGAACCTTGATGTAAGGGGGTACTCTAATGGGGGCTCTAATGAAAGGGCAACTTTGATGGGTATACTGATGAAAGGGGGGACACTGTTGGGGACAATGGTGTAAGGAGGTACTCTAATGGGTGCTCTAATGAAAGGGGGACACTGATGTGGATATTGATGTAAGAAGGCACATTGATGAGGATCTTGATGTAAGGGGGAACTCTTATGGGGAATCTAATGAAGGGAGGAGGCTCTGATGTAAAGGGGGGTCTGATGGGGGTTCTAATGAATGGGGGGACTCTGGTTTAAGGAAAACTCTGATGGGGATCCTGATGTAAGTGGGGACACTGATGAATTGGATGCACACTAATATTATTTTTGTTCAACTTTTATTAGTGTCCCAAGTTTATTTGGAATTTCTTTGCAGTGTTTTACTTAAAGTATAATTAAAGGCAAAACTTTTTTCTTAGTTTTGCATAGAGTGGAGGTGGATTAGAACATCTGTTCGTTTATATCGCTGTCTGTGTCCCCATTAGGGAGCTTCACCCTCTCTATTTGTCCTGTTTACCATTATCATAGAAAGTGAAAGTAAAATAAGATTCTATATTTTGGGTTGTCCCCAGAAAAGTAATAGATGAGAAATATTCCAATGGGGACGCTAGTTCTGGTGATCTGGGGGTCCCCAAGGAATTCCCTTAATCTGCAGAGATTTCCTCTCACGTCCTGTTTGTTTATGGGACAGGAAGTAAAGAAAAATTTCCCCAGAGGGACAAAGATGGTAAAAATAAACCTTACAGGGATTATAATCCTCCCTTATTCTATTCAAAATTAATAAAAACGAGTTTTGCCTATAGTTCTATTTTAAGTTTTTTCTCTTTTTATTCTGAATTATACTATGCTGCTTTTTTAAAGCTTAAGTTAAAATGTACTCAAATGTTATTTCATTCATTTATTATTTTTTATAGGCCGCAAATATCTGTAAAATATATGGTATGGTCCTAATACTGAAATTTTGGAGACCCCTGGTTTAGGTAAATTTTTTTGCTAAAGTTGGAGTCACAGCCTTTAGACTATTCTCTGAGGCTTCTTTCACACTGGGGCGTACAGGGTGGTGGCGGTAAAGTGCCGCTAGTTTTAGCGGCGCTTTACCGCTGTTATAGTGGCGCTTTGGCACCGCTATTCAGGCTGCATCAGGGCGCTTTTAACCCCTGAGAGGGGGTTAGCAAGGGGTTACAAGTGCTGCCCTACAGCGATTCTGAAGCGGTGTTCAGCCACTTTGGAAGCTCTGCCCATTAATTTCAATGGGCAGGGGCGGTAGAGGAGTGGTGTGTACATGGCTCAGGGACCTCCCCAAAAATGCTGCTTGCAGGACTTTTTTTCCTGTCCTGCAAGCGCACCACCCCAGTGTGAAAGCACCCGGGCTTTCACACTGGGGTGGATTGGGGGGAGTTTTTTAGGCGCTTTACAGGCGCTGTTTTTAGCGCTAAAGTGCCTGAAAAACGTCCCAGTGTGAAAGGGGTCTTGTTGTAAGGCCTTTTAAATAAAACAATAACTATAGCTACATGAATATCAAGACAGCAGCTGTCTGTGCCACTTCTCTCCTAATTGGTATGTAGTGCAGGCATTGCTCCCTGTATTTAGTATTTCCCTCCCTGACTTTCTAAATCTGTTTCTGTATAATATGAATGTGGTGATTTAGATGGCAATCCACGCGCCTGCACTGCACAGTGGATAAAGTCATTAGAGCGGTAGGAGGCGGTGGTGTGGAGCGTTCAGATGATATACAGCGCTGTCTGCAGGGCACATAGCACAGAACCCTTCTCACCGTTCCACTTGCACGCCTCATCCTTTCTCATTCTGTGCTGAGCCATGAGTTTCTGCGGAGTGCTCCCGTCTGAACTGGCCTCCTCTGATTCGTTGCTGATGACGGAACCGTTTTCACAAGGCGACCGGCTGTGGGTTACCATAGCAACACAGACAAGTGTTAGGCATCATTTCTGGGACTCATGTAATGAAAATGTCACGACAAGCTTGTGGAGGAAGTGGGGGGATACTGCCACTAAATGATCTATTTTATCATCTGTTCTATCATCATCAACAATCCAAACACACTCCCAGACACATCAATGTATTTACATCTGATTATCTATCAGGATTACACCGGGCAGTATAGAATCATACTTCCAGAGGGTTAAGAGAGATAGAGAGATAGAGAGATAGAGAGAGAGAGAGAGAGAGAGATAGAGAGAGAGAGAGAGAGATAGAGAGAGAGAGAGATAGAGAGAGAGAGAGATAGAGAGAGAGAGAGAGAGATAGAGAGAGAGAGAGAGAGAGAGAGAGAGATAGAGAGAGGGAGAGATAGATAGATAGATAGATAGATAGATAGATAGATAGATAGATAGATAGATAGAGAGAGAGAGATAAATAGATAGATAGGTAGGTAGGTAGGTAGGTAGATAGATAGATAGATAGATAGATAGATAGATAGATAGATAGAGAGAGAGAGAGAGAGAGAGAGAGAGATAGATAGAGAGAGAGAGAGAGAGAGAGATAAATAGATAGATAGGTAGGTAGGTAGGTAGGTAGATAGATAGATAGATAGATAGATAGATAGATAGATAGATAGATAGATAGATAGATAGATATGAATAGGCAGATAGATATTAAAGATAAGTAGATAGATGCAGTCAACAGATAGACAGACACATGGGCATACCGATAGATAAATAGATATCCAATAGTTGTCACAGCACACAAATCAGGGATAAATAATGGGCCCGGGTAGCAAAGACTGTATGTACATATAAACCAAAAAAGAGAGCAGCACTCACGGGTCTTGAAAGGTGAACGCACGATGGCGGTTTAATTCAACATTTCGACCAGGCACAAGCTTGTCTTCCTCAGGAGGGTGAGCTTGTGCCTGGTAGAAACGTCAAATTAAGCCGCCATCGTGCGTTCACCTTTCAAGACCCGTGAGTGCTACTCTCTTTTTTGGTTTATAAATAGATCGATAGACAGACAGACAGACAGATAGCTAATAATAGATAGATAGACACTCAAGCGGACAGACAAACATAGATAGATAGATAGATAGATAGATAGATAGATAGATAGATAGATAGATAGATAGATAGATAGATAGATAGATAGATAGATAGATAGATAGATAGATAGATATGAAATATAAATATCCTGTTAACCTTTAATGATATAGCATTGCTGACTTACCCTGAACATGCCATGTGCCTGGCTCTTATATTGACTCACCCTGAACATGCTATGTGCCTGGCTCTTATACTGACTCAGCCTGAACATGCTATGTGCCTAGCTCTTATATTAACTCACCCTGAACATGCTATGTGCCTAGCTCTTATATTAACTCACCCTGAACATGCTATGTGCCTGACTCTTATGATGACTCTTTGGCTCCCATACCTTCTTACTCAATGACCCAAAACTAACATGTGAATTAGCCAACTAACACTGTAACATACACAAATCAGCAATGGCAGCCTCTGGGGTTATCCTATGACAGAGTTCCTTTAAAAGGGGCCTGTCATGAAACAAATACCTGCATACGTCTAATCACCTGGGCTAAATATATTATTTGCCGGGCTGTTATGTGATTTTCCATCTTCAGTGGTTAATGAATTACTGTCTGCATTCTTCTGGGCCAGTAAATTGTAAAACCAGAGATTTAGCATGACAGTTGGGCAACCTTTTTTTTATTTTTCTTCTTGTAGATTTGTATAGATTGTATTGCTGTCTGTGTTACTGCTGGGTGATTCATTTTTATTTTTTATTGATTTCAGGTACTTATATAGTGCTGTCAATTTACGCAGCACTTTACATATATATATTGTACGTTCACATCAGTCCCTACCCTCAAGGAGCTTACAATCTAAGGTCCCTAACTCAAATTCATACATATACTAGGGCCAGTTTTAAACAGGATCTAATTTTACCTAACAGTATGTCTATGGAGTGAGGGAGGAAACCGGAGTACCCAGAGGAAAGCCACGCAAGCACAGGGAGAACATGCAAACTCCAGGCAGGTAGTGTCGTGGTTGGGATTCAAACCAACGACCCTTTTGCTGCCAGGCAAAAGTGCTATCCACTACACCACTGTGCCGCCCAACTCTATTTGTCCTGATCACTGACACTGTGGCAGAAAGTGTCAAGGGGGGATCCAATTTTTTACAGTTGTCACCAGCACAGGAACTGAGCGGAAATCCTCCAGTATAGACACCAATTTTGGTGATAACTGTCTTGTCTCCGTCCTTGGGGAGACCTTTTCTTCCCTTCAGACAGGAAGGACAGGGGTTCTAATCCTTCCCTACTCTAACCAAACCTATTTTAGATAGTTATGTACGGTAATGATGTGAATATTCTTATTTTAGATTTGAAGCCTGGAATTGGTGCTGGAGGCCTCACCTTTTTCTTGTATCTGAAGACTTGAGCATTTTTTCTGTGCTCCCATCCTTAATGCTGTCCCTTTCTTGCGACAAGTTCAAAGATGGCACCGCAGTCTCATGGGTTACAGGAAGGGCGTCCTCATCACCTCCTTGCTGGCCCAGATGCTGCTTGGCATAATCGAAACCTTGGACGGGCTATATGAGAAAGTACATAATATATATTGAATTTATAATAAGGGCGCCATGCCAACCAAAATATTCATGTTCTTATACTGGACTAAGTCTGTAAAGTTCTCATATTTAGTACTAAAATTGTGTGGGTGAATAAAATGTGCACCACATACCAAGACAATGTATAGTTTCAGAGCCAAGAAACAAAAGATTGTGGCTTCCAAGTGCCTCCGTTTTTGGAAAGAAAAATAACCAAACAATATAAAAACAAAATATTTAGTATATGAAAAAAAATGCACTTGTTGTTACAGAGTGCACTTAAATCCAGTGCACAAGGTAGCAAGCAGAAATTCAAACTTTTTACCCTATGAGGAAGTCACAGATCATGCGACGAAACGCGTTAGTGGTAGGGTCACGTGATGTCAGCACACCCGGGGAGTAGCATAGCGGCCATTTTAACTGATCTTCTCCAGATGTTCATGCTTAAGGGGAAAATGTTTTAATTGTGAATTTCTGCTTTCTACCTTGTGCATTGGATTTAAGTGCCCTCTGTTTGTGAGTAGCTTTTCAACTTGTAATTTAATAAATTGTTTTATTAAACGTATTGTGATCCCTAAGGATTCTGATTTTTTTAATTTGCCATATCATCTTGACATTGAGTCATATCTGGATCCGGTGGAGTCAGATTTAACACCCATACCCCCTTTAGACCCCTTACCCTTTCCACTTTGTGTTGATGGGGTGAGAGATTCGATACAAGTGGCGGCTACCCATCTATTTTTTCTTCTAGGTCTTATATGAGAGAGAATCTCTTCTCCCTGGGTGCTATCATTAACACATTATACTACTTATAGAACTATCTCTGAGGAAGGAACCAAGTGTCTCCGAAACATGTTGAATGTTTCTGTGATCTTTGCTTGTGTCAAACCATATTCATGGTTTGACACAATATATGTATTCTGTATCCTTGTAAATACAATACATGTATTCTGTACCCTTGTAAATTTTTATCAATTCTTATAAGTTGAATTTTTTTTAATACATATTGTGTTCTGTCACATGATTTGCATGTAACATAAATATGCAGCTATAGTAATGTTTTTTATAGTTGGTTATTATAATGCCATCTTGTGGTTCTTTTGGATATTACACCTTTCTATTGTATTTTCTAAGTGTGTACCTCCCATCCTCTGTGAGCTATTTCCTCTTCCTAGTTCACTCTACTCTGTAACTTCCTGTTCCGGGTGCACTCTGCTATTCTAGTTCCTCTTCCTGTGTCCTCTCTCTCATGAGGTAAAGAATATGGCCACATGCTAGAAGGCCTCTCTCAATCTACTCGCATCCTAGGACACATTACTATGTTTTGACCTGCAGTTACCATCTTTCGACCATCTGTCACATTTGTTGTATGCTGTACCTGCTATTCCAATGAATAAACGCTCGTGGAAGAAATCGGTAATTGGTGAGTCACTATCTGAT
>BLSH010492922.1:1038663-1066169 GCA_018402905.1 Glandirana rugosa | reverse complement strand
TGTGTCCTGTGATGCTGAGCTGTATACTGTGTCCTGTGATGCTGAGCTGTATACTGTGTCCTGTGATGCTGGGGCTGTATACTGTGTCCTGTGATGCTGGGGCTGTATACTGTGTCCTGTGATGCTGGGGCTGTATACTGTGTCCTGTGATGCTGAGCTGTATACTGTGTCCTGGTGTCCTGTGATGCTGAGCTGTATACTCCTGACACAATATGTGGAACACAGGGGACGGAGTAGGTGGATTCTATAAGAGGCAGGGCTTATTAGAATTAGGAGGGGTCAAAAGGAAGGGTGGGGCCTGGCGCCCCCCCATCCAAAAACTTCACCAGCCGCCACTGGATAAGTCAGACCCTTTTTATACCTCTTCAATGCTCTAACAATGAGATCTCCTTTCCATAATTCCTGACTATGTTCTTGGCCACCTGGGAGTATTGGTAGTTCCTTCCCACCCACTCTGGTGAGTTCCAGATGCTCATAATATAACATTAAAGACAAACTCTAGCAAGGAACATGGTATCCCCTCATAATGCCAGGTCTGAAGACCCGGGAACAGGGAGTCCCTGAGGCATATAGGAAACTGCCAGTTAGGTTACCCCTTCAGCTTATCAGTTTTGTGTGGACAGACCCTTTAAATCTGGTGTCTTCAAGCTCTTAGGAGGCTGCAGCAGGGAATAAAGCAGTAATAACAGGCAACAGACCTTCCTCACTTTGGTGAGTTCCAGGTCCTCATAGTATAAGATTAAAGACAAACTTTGTCAAGGAATGTGGTATCCCCTCATAATGGCCACGCAAGGTCTGAAGACTCAGGGATTGGGAGTTCCTGAGACATACAAGAAGCTGCCAGTTAGGTTACCCCTTCAGCATATCAGTTTTGTGTGGACAGACCCTTTAAATCTGGTGTCTTCAAGCTCTTAGAAGGCTGCAGCAGGGAATAAAGCAGTAGTAACAGGCAATGGGCCAGCTTTAACAGCATGTCTGTCAGCACTAAGTCCATTAATAAATCTTTGCAGATCTGTAAACACTGTGCGGTAGAAAATTAATTTCAAGATAAGGAAGCATTTGACTATGCCAAATCAAAGATCTATTTAAGCATTATGAATATGAATTGCAGGATGTCGAAATATTAATTTAAAATCAATATCATAAACACTTTTAATGCCTGATGCAGGAGGCCAGTACATTAACTGCGTGGAGCCAAGTAACCAAAACAACACCACATAACAGATGGACTCCCCACAGATTATAACATCTATATCCTCTATCCATCCAAGGGTTGGAGTTCCAGTTCAGAAAATGCTATGTGATGACATAAAAATCTCAACAGGAGGGGCATTGAGTTAAAGTGGAAATAAACATAACTTGTCAAAAACTGCAAGCAGGCAGCTCTTTATTAGTTTAGAAATTCCTGAGACTCGCGCTTGGCCTTAATTAAAGCAAGGCTGCTGCACTAAATAATACCTTAATACTGGACCACACAAACTCTATACAAATATTAATATTGCGCAGGGCTGGTGCAAGGATTTTTGACACCCTAGGCGAAACCTCATATTGCCGCCCCCCCATTGGCTCCACCCCTGACTCCACCCCCTTTCATCTGCCCAGCCTGATCAGCGCCAATCAAATGCAGCCTCACCAGCACCCATCAAATACAGCTTCACCTGTGCCCATCAAATACAGCTTCACCAGCGCCACTCAATACAGCCTCACCTGTGCCCATCAAATACAGCTTCACCAGTGCCAATCAGTACAGCCTCACCTGTGCCCATCAAATACAGCTTCACCTGTGCCCATCAAATACAGCTTCACCAGTGCCAATCAATACAGCTTCACTTGTGCCCATCAAATATAGTCTCACGGGGGGTGGGGTCGGAGGGTGGGGTATTTGGCAGATCAGTCACTATTTCTATATACATTTGCAAATGGCATGTGATAATACAATCTCATTATCTCAGTCAGACAGTGTTAGTTTTTACATGAATCAATGTAGAGCAGCCAGTGACAGATCAACAGTGGCCAGGCGCCCTAGGCAGCAGTGCGCCCTAGGCGGCCGCCTACTCCGCCTAGTGGTAGAGCCGGCCCTGATAGTGCGCTGTCTCAAAAAGTAACATTTGAATGTAAAAATCACCTAATATTCATTCATAAACTGGGGTATCAAATAGCCACTGCTGTATAAAAATACAAGTTTTTAAAGTGCAAATAATGTGCTGAAATTCATATGATGCAGTGTAAATAATGTACAAAAATTCATATAATACACATTTCCTATAAAGTGCAAAGTGCAAACATACGTAATCAATAATTAATAATTCATACATAAATGGTAAAAAAATAAACATCCAAACAAAGTTCATCCAAGTGCAGGAGAAAGTAATCAATAGCTAATACATAAACCATGAAAAATAAACATCCAAACAAAGTCCATCCAAGCACAAGAGAAAGTGCTCTTGTGCCGAAAACAACTGTGAATACAGTGATTTTGTGTTACCACTGTGCTCCAAAGGACAAACAGGCTGTTTACCAGACCATAAAATCCCACAAAGGACATCATAACCGCAGCTTGCTCCTGGACAGCCCCTAAATATCGTGGTGTGTTTCACCTTCTGACTCCCACAGTTACATGGGTTACAAATAAGGAAGAGGGCTCACAGTGTTACACTGCTTAAAAAATATATTTTATAATAAAGTATTGCACTTACACAGTATAACTAACATACAGGCAAATGATGTCAAATTAACATGGCCGCAAAGAGTGTAGGTCAGTCCGGCGTGCTGATGTCGCACCGCTAGCTCCAACCGATGCGTTTCCGCTTAGAAGGCGTCATCAGGGATTGGAGGCTCCAATGTGGGGTTTTCCAGGAGCAAGCTGTGATTTTCCAAAGGGGAATATTCCCAAGCACTTATGATCTCCTTTGTGGGATCTTATGGTCTGCTAAGTATCCTGTTTGGCACTCCTAAACCTTGTGGGCAGCCTTCCCAGAAGAGTTGAAGCTATTATAGCTGCAAAGGGTTGGCCACTTCAATATTGAACCCTACAGACTAAGACTGGGTGCCATTAAAGTTCATAAGTGTGTAAACGCAGGTGTCCCAATACTTTTGACAATATAATATATATGTATATATATCTTGGCTAATGTGTACACTTATCCAAAAGCAGACACATTAAGTAAACTAGGGTTTATTTAGGTTTGTTTTTGTGTAGTGGCTCTAATTCCTCATTTCCAAGAAAATGCATAGTCAGGCCTTGGAGTCTCAGAATAGTGGAGTGCTGACATTTACAGCCCCAGGTAAGAAAGACTGAGCACAGCTGATATGAAGACTACAGCTGGGAAACTTAGCTGCAGATTAAAAATAAGACTGGAATGATTATGTAATAGTTTATGATATAAGAATGTGGTGAGAAACCAGTTTAGTTCCCTATCTGAATAGGGGAAGATGGTTAAGTTGGACGCTTGCTCTTTTTAAAGTCATGCATCAGTTTCCATCTGTATTGGTACTAGTAATATTTTTCATTTCTCTGAGATGTCGCAGACAGAAAGAAGCTACAGAATGATAATGACAGCCATGTTCCTACAGCATAATGACCCTCATAACAACACCTTATTATAGAAATGAAACGTTACTCAGATGTCATCTTGAAGCATAAACGTTAAATAAATGCATTATGATTTAACATGTATGGCCGTGAAAGCTTGGCGCTGGATTACCTTGGTCCTAGGAGGCATATTGCTGAGATTATCAGACTTGAAGTCACTCTTGTTCTTCCGGCAAAGGACGGCAGTGATGATGATGATGATGACTGTCACAACCGCTATGGGGGCCAGCACAGCTGCAATTATCCATAGATTGTTTGGTGGTTTTTGGACCACGGCTATTAAGAGAATGGAAGAACAAACAGATTGCAGCTTTACACTTTGACATCAATAGTTATATTTCAAATGAAAGATGGGCTTGCCCTGCATTCTTTAAAAATGCAATTATTTTTTAGTTCAAAACGTACAGGAACATCAAAAGACTAAAATGTCATACTCCAATTTATTTATATTAATGGTACGTTCCACCATACATTAAAAGCCCTGTGACTGAACATATGATCTTGCAAAAACCTTAAACAATTCCATCAAAAAAAAAAATGTGGATAAATGTGCCCTGCAAATGAAAACACTGTATACTCTCCTCTCTGGCAGCCTGTAAATCCTACCTCGCTTCTTTTCTAGCGCTGCAACCTCCGCCACTTCCAAGAGTATCGAATGTCGGTGTCCCCTGCCACATGTTGTGGTTTGTTCCTGAAACCCCAATATATCTACAGGACACTGCATGATGCAGGGGTCAGAAGAAGGAACCACTACGTGCAGCAGGGGGTGACAGAGACATCCGATACTCCTAGAAATTTTAAATGCCTAAAGGCACTCACTGACAGAGGATACAGCACTGAAACGGAGGGGAAGTAGGGCAAACAGATCATCAGAGAGGCAAGTATACATTGTCTTCTTTTGTAGGTCTCCTTTATTTGCATTATGCTTTTAGAGATGTCTCTCACAACCTGTCATTTTACTGTCAAATGCCAGAATTTCATTTGTGGCCCCACAGGATGCAACCTGGAATGGGCCTTTCCAGAGTGTTTTTGACCACTGTGTCCTACTAAGCCATCTTCCCATACCATGCGTCTGATCTGCAACCTGCTCTACCCCTAATTCCCCAAAGGACCACTCTGTCCAAAACCAAAAAATATATATAATTACTGTGTAAAAGCACTGATAACATTACCAGCAATGTAAGTTAAAATGGTAGTAAACCCATGCATTTAACAGGTTAAAAACCAGTCACATTTCTGGCACATGCCGGAAATGTAACACTCCCATTGGTTGTGCTCTAAACCAAACTGTCAAACCATCCAATGGCTGGTGTCATAGCTGATCACATGTGCAGCATCATGGCAGTTGTAGATTAAACAGAGGCAAAGATGGCAGCTTCCTTGGCTGAAAATGAAAGGAGGGTTTACTACCACTTTAAATTCCCTATATTTGTACAGAGATTACCAAAAAGTGATATTAAAATCATTTTGCTGCATGGGTTAGTCCTACTAAACTGGTGGGGGTCACTGAACTGGAAACAGCCAGGGGCCCACCGTACAATTATATCTAAACTCTGGGCAAATAGCTAAATACACAGATGAAAGAAAGCTGCTTTACCTGCCAAAGCATTTGTACTGTATGTCTGTTAATCCAGTTCTGAGATTTACACAGCTTTGTAACACCACATGCTCCTGTCTAGCAAGGCAGGAGACCTGGTTGTTCTCTGCTGTAGTTCAGTAACACTTACAGGCCTCCTCCCGACATTGCCCTGTTAATGGACAGTGAAAGTAAAAGCAGTACACTTATGAGCTTATCTAACTATTACTCTGCTCTCTCCACCTATTAGTATGCTCCTTGCACTGCAACACAACCAAATGGCTTCTTGTGCTGTTTCTCCCTCCCCCAGTCTGAGCTCTCCTGTACATGGACTAAAAAAGGCTGATGCCAATTCAGATTCAGGTACTTACGCAGGCCGTAGATGGTGCGATTTTCTTTTAATAGATGGTTTGATTCCCCCATCAATACAGTCAGTGAGCTATTGTATTCTCCCAAAGCTGTGAGCAAGTGTTAATGTCGAAACGCGTCAGTTTGTCTTTGCATGGTCATTGTACAATAATCGCAAGTAGTTCCAGAGTGACGATTAATATTTTTTGAATTTCATTGTTCTCCCAAGGGAAGGGCACGGGAGACCATCCCTGCCAGGAGAACACAGTGATTATTTCTAGTGGCTATAGCCACTGACAACAATCACAGGCCGAAAATCTGACATGCTGGTTGTACCCAAGTCAATCATGGATACATTCAGCCTGCCCATAGAGGGTTCAAATCTCAGCCGGTCCCCGCTGAAACGACCGAGATTCAAACCCTCTACGGCTGGCTTAACACTGCTTGCAGTAGAAAAGAAATACATTTAATAGTGTTTTAATGAATACATATATGTGCCTGGTGTTCAGCTGTGACATCATGGAGGTATTATTTCACCCAATAAGGAAGTAGTAAATCCGCTTTTTCTTCTGCTGTTCTCATTATCTTTTAAAATGTTTACATTCATTTTGACAGGTTTATGAAAATGATGGCATTTGTGCATAATTTAAAGCGGTAGTAAACCCATCCATTTAACAAAAATCTGTTACATTTCCGGCACGTGCCGGAAATGTAACATTCCCATTGGTTGTGCTCTAAACCAAACTGTCAAACCATCCAATGGCTGGTGTCATAGCTGATCACATGTGCAGCATCATGGCAGTTGTAGATTAAACAGAGGCCAAGATGGCGGCTTCCTTGGCTGATAATGATAGGAGGGTTTACTACCACTTTAATGAAATGACATTCTTATTATCTCCTAAACCTTTTGCACATCTATTAATGGTGTTATAATCTCTTTTCACATGAACTGGTTTATAAAAAAAGATGTCAATTGTGTATTATCAATTTAATATATACAAATAGAAATGAGGTAAAATGGGTTTACAGGAACCCTGGCAATGGTAAAGACGATGTAAATACCCAAAATAAGGTCTGTATGGAGCCAGAGGTGAACTATAAAAACTACTGGCAGCAGTATCCATTTACAGCTCCTAAATTTTTACTTTTTCGATTGTAGACATTATTAGAATTAGTTTTCAGTGAGGTCAGATATGCCATTAAAAAATAACTTACGATTGGCTTGCACCTTCACAATATAACCAAGGGTCAGCGCCATGGTCTGAGGGTCGATTGTACTGAGCTGCTTGGCAGCTACTGTGCCTGATATTGGTTGTCCATCTTTCAAAGCATAGTAAATCAACTCAGCCAGATTATTAGCACCATCCAATCTCTTCATGCTCACCATCTATAAAAAAAGGCAATGTCAAATTATAGTTATATCTTTTCTAAAGTTGTAGGTTTGGCCTTCAACCCATAACATCAATCAAGGTAGTCACAGTTTTTCTACATTCCAATACACAGCTGCTATATAGTACCAAACTAGTGTCTCTATTGATTATTTTGTATGTGCATAGCTCAACAGCTTAACATGCTGGAACTTAAAGTGGTTGTAAACCTCAGACATGAAATATAAACAAAGCATATTCCTCTATAATGTGTACTTGTCTCAATTAAGAGCACTAAGTGTCTCTTTTTACATAGTTAGGTTGAAAAAAGACACAAATCCATCTAGCTCAACCAATAAAAGGGGGGAAAATGTACAATCCTATATACACAATCCTATACTCACAGTTGATCCAGAGAAAGGCCAAAAAACAGCAAAGCATGATCCAATTTGCTCAAGCAGGGGGGAAAAATCCTTCCTGATCCCCCAGGAGGCAATCAGATGTTCCCTGTAAGAACTTTACCTATAAATTATTGTATCCATTATGTAAATTTAGGAAATTCTGCCACTTCCTTCCTCTGCAATCTGCATGAGTCACTTCTGACAACTTTTCCCGACACCAAGGGAAAAATGGTGACAGGGGAGGGACTTCTAGCAGATTGACAGCCTCAGCTCATGCATGCTGTGTGAAAAGGGGTGTTTCTCTTCCCTCCAATCAGCTCTCAAAACGCTCCTCACTGAGCTCTGCAGAATGCAACTTCAGCTCTCCTCTCCCTTTTTTCTGAAAACTTAGACAACCTTTATAATTCAGCACTTTGAACGGGTGTAGAGAAGAGAAAATTGCAGATAAAGAGGTACAACGTATGCAGGAGAAGTTGTTTCGTCTCTGTGTTCCATGTTACATCAACAGTATTGTCCTGAGACAGGAAATAGTGACAAATCTCTTTAGCATGGACAACAGCAATGAAAATATTTTGGTAAAGAATGAAAGGCTTAAATCTCCACCAACTTTTTTAATGGAGTCTCCATTGGTGTCCCTGTCCGAGATTTTCTCTCACATTCTCTCCCAATGACCATGCTGTCTCTGCACCTGAATCAAAGTTATGGCAAGAAATATGTCACCAGTACACCAGGGAACTCCATAAAAGGGTCCAATGCTTTATTGATTGATCACATCACAGCAGAAGATTTTGGAACTGGGCACGACCCCTCCATCAGGCATGTTTGTCGCATGCCTGATGAAGGGGTCTTGCGTGGCTCCCAAATGTTGCTATCTTCTGCTGCTTTTATGGAGTTCCCTGGTGTGCTGGTGACATATTTCTTGCCTTAAAGTCGATAAAGCACCCACTCACTCTTCAGCCATTTTCAGGAACTTGCGCATTGGGGATATTGTCTTGAAGCGAGGTTAAACCCCCCAAAAGGAACTTTATCCAAAAAATGTTTTGGTGGGGTTTACCTTTTACATAATGATAAAGACTTTATTTGTCATTCATAGTAGACATTTCTGTTTATTTTACATACCATTTTGTAAGTAATTTGATGAATTTTAATATTTTGGAAATCAAGACCAACCTGCACAGTGTAGCTCCCCACTGTAGTTGCTCTTCTAAATCTTCTTGATTGTTGATTGGAAAGTTGAAAGAGTGTGGCCAGTCTCTCTTCCATTAGCCTTGCAAAACTTTGGTTATTTGACCCCAGTAACTGGGAGTCGACCCCCTGAATGACTGTAGAGAAGAGATTTTCAAGAAGAAGTTACCTCTTGGTTGTGTTACACTGATGTAGATCCATAACTTACACAACTTTTCACAGATATAGATATTAGAATATCATGCCCAGTATATACAGCAGAATATGGGGAACTTTTATTGCGCCATTTTATTGCAGCTATTAAAGCTTAAATAAACTCAATCACTACAACAACCATTCTCAACCAGGGTGCCACAGAATTCTAAGGTTCCTCCAGAGGTTTCTAGGGGTTCCTTGAGCAATGAGCAATTCCTGACTCTCAGATACAGTAAGTAACCATTGACACCATTTATCTTTTTAGCTATCTGTAAGGAACGATTCTTCCCAATGGCCACAAGTGTAAGGAGCACTCTTCCGAATGACCATCACACTAATGTTCTGTGAGCTTTAGATAGAGCAATTATTAGCAGGTATTCTCGGAGACCAGAAAGTTATTTCAAGGGTACCTCCATGCTAGAATCTCAAATAAAATGTATTGTAAATTCAAGAGTGGCCTTCAGTTTTTTAAATCTGAAGCTTTCATAAAAAAAAAACAAAAAAAAAAAAACAGAGGGTCATTCTTCAGTCCTTTCCTGTTATAAAGTGATAACTGTCTCCCAACTGGTGGAGATGACAAGTGCCCATGCTGTTTTCACTATCAATAATCTGAATCAAAGCAATTGTGGGCAGCTGGCCCTGGAGTACATGCTAGTAAATAGGAAGAGTCCAAAATCAGCAACCCTGATAGACAAAAAAAGAAAAAATGAGGTAAAAATGTACTTTATTTTTTATAAAAATGACAATTATTTATGATAAACAGTACTTGAGGAAGCTACATACCATCCAGTTAGATTTTACATCTACTTTAAAAAAAATGTTATCCAATGTTTTATTCTTAATTCAAATCAGATCAAATATAAAATACTGAACACACAGGAACAAAAATGAAATTCCCTGCATGGCAGCTCCTGAATGCAGCAAAGGCATGCATTCCGCTCTGCTGGAAGGATGCGGACCCCCCCACGAAGGCACTGTGGTTCGCCAGGGTGAACGCTCTCAGGGACATGGAGGAACTCACAGCTACACTGCACAACACGGAGGAGGCCTACAGGGAAACCTGGAGACCTTGGAACCATTTTGTGTTCACAGATGCCTACATTTCTGTGATGCCCCCCACTTAGACAGTGGACACCGCTGTCCCGGATGGGACGGTATCTGCCTTGGGCCCCAGGGGGGTGGGACGACTGGAAACCCCCCCTATACCCCCCTGCCCCCCTCTCTGGTCTGTCTTTTCCTTCTTGTCTAGTTTTTTTTGCACTCTCTTTTTTGTATATTTGTTCTATATACCAAGATACCACACCAAAGTGGTTTTCTGAAAATGAACCATTAGCCAACAGGAGGAATATGCATAAGCATATCGACTGTGCTGCTTCCCGGTCATGATCCGGGAGTAGAACAATAGCTCTCTGTAGAAGATAAGGCGAATTTATGTATTTCTATATCCATGCTGTTCCACCTTTAGGCAAAGATGTGATAACTGCCTGATCTGTGTACCTTGTCATACATTTCTATATTTCTGTTTTTGTAATAATGTGGTTCATTTTTTGTCTGCTACAAAATAAAAGAATTACAAAAAAAAAATGTTCACACAGCAGTATGAAAAATTGTGATTCAACAGTGTACATTCATTTTCACAGACTGCCTGTGGGATTATTTTACGCTGAAATGTAAGTTTAACCATGTCTAGCGCTAATGTATGTCTCTATGTATTATGCAGAATAAATATGATTTTTTTTTACTGAAAAGTGCTTATTTTAAGCTAATTAAAGGAGAAGTACAGCCAAACCTTGTTTGGCTGTACTTCTTCTGTGGATCACAGCAGCGCAGTTCATTCTGCACTCCTGCGACCCATTTTCAGCAGACAGCCCGCTGTCCGCTGACATCAGAGAGCTGGGTCAGGCTCATGAAGAATTGCGACTATATGGTTGGGTTCCGCCCACATGCCTAGACCGGCACCCAGCTCAGCCTCTCAGCAAGCCACTGAGAGCCTGAGCTGGCCGCTCCCGCCCTCTCCACAGCCCAGCACTCCATTGAGTGTGGGGGGGGGGGGGAGCAGAGAGCCAGTGACTCTGAGAACCAAGCGATCGGCGGTGTTTTATCACTTGGTTCTCTGTGTTAGAGGCACCAGGGAACAGTTGCAGCATCGTTCCGATTCCTTGGTGTCAACACACCCATCTGAGAAACTTAGTACCAGAAGTTGGATGACTGCAAGGTTATGTCACCTGGTTTAAAAAATCTTGGAGACGGCTCCAGGGGGGGTGTGAGAGACATCTTAGCTTGCATACAGTGATCTGGAATATCGTATTTGGGTGTGTTGACACCAAGGTTTGCTTGATCTGCTACGGTATAAGCCCAGTAGGTCCCATACATACGGTAAGCCCCCTCTATATCTTCGATGGCGGTTACACACACAGTGGAATACTATCTTGGGAAAAGGATCTTTTCAATATTTTCACAGCATTCCTTTATGCACTTTAAATCACTGGATTATGTGCAACTAAGTACTTTTTTATAGGTTTTTTTATATGCTCCCTTTATGCAGTATTTTCACAGTGTTTTCTTCATGCACTTTAAAACACAGGACTATGTGCAATTAAGGATTTTGTACATTTTTTCTCAACCTAGTTTACTAAATGCCTTATGGACTTTAACCTCCCTGGCGGTATGATTATGTCAGATTTTTGCATCTAAAAGCGGTACATTGTTTCACATAGAAATTTGGAGTTCTATATTGTAGGCCTGTAATTCTTACTAATAACTCTCTTAAATCTGTCCAAACAAAAGTCTAGTAGACATCCAGAGTATGATAAACATTGAAACACAAAATCATAAATTATAATATAATAAATAACTATAAATAATTTTCAATAATAATAATAATAAAATGTATTCAATAATGTAATCAAATAAAAACACTGAAATTTGCTCAGTTGCAGAATTGTTGCTGTCGTCACTTTCAGTGTCTGATGATAAATTTCCCCACAAATCAGTATCACTCAATTCTGCAAATGATTTTTATTTACTATAGCTGTTTTTTAGCTGATCAAAACCCGTTTTGACGTAAAGGACGCTTTTTGGATGCCATAAACATAATCAAGTTTCCAGGCAGAAAGCATGGCATATAGAATATAAAAGTGCATGCAGGGTACTGGACAAAGCACTAGGGACAAAGGGGATGTGAAATTATTTCATACAGTAATGTAATCTTACAGATTACAGTGTACTGTGTTATGTGTGTTTCACTTTTTAAATTTGCCGCCGGACTCCAACTCCATGCGAAGCGACACTCACAGGGAACGGAGCCCGAGGCACACAGTGAATCCGGTGGAAGACACAACCCGCAGACACAGCGGGGGGGGAGACATCGCTGGATCCGGGGGACAAGGTAAGTAACGCTGCCCGGATCCAGCGCTGCAATCCCGAGTGTGGCTCGGGATTACCGCTTTTGGCAGTGAAAATTAACCCCGAGCCACACTCAAGAATACCTCCAGGAAGGTTAATGGTTATGAGGTGGTTTGAGTACGATTTTCCTATATGTTTTGATTCACGATTATGTTCATTAATATACTTTTAATAATACGAGAATATTATTTTGGAGTTCACAATATATGTTACCACGTCACAAGCGTGGCACATTAACCCTATTTACTATATATGGGAGACATTGGCCTGTCCTGTTATTCTATAGACGTTACATTGACGATGTATTGTTCGTTTGGAATGATGATTTGACATTTCTTGACAGGTTTATCTTGTTCCTTAATGACAACTATGTGAATATTTCAATAACACATACTTATAGCCAACAAGAAATTAATTTTCTAGATTTAACTATTTCAGTTGATGACAATAGAATTTTGAATAAATTGTACTTCAAAAGTACCGACCATAATAGCTACATTCCCCTTACCAGCTGCCATAATACCACTTGGTTAAAAATCATTCCTAAAGGACAGTCAGAATGAGAAGAAACTACAGTACACTCAATAACGTTTTACATTCAGAGCCAGATATTGAAAGAACGGTTTATACAGAAGGAATACAAGGCTGATGACCTTGATCAAATTATTAGAGATGTAGCGCACTCTGATAGAACCTCTCTATTAATGAATAAAACAAGTGAGATTAGTACAAGGTACACTTGTCCATTCATAACCAGCTTTTCCACTCAACACTGGCAGATTAAACATATTATTAAACATATTATTAAACGTCATTGGAACATTTTAACAAGAGACCCCATCCTCAACATTATCTTACCGAAGACCCCAACAGTGGTCTTTAGGAGGGTTTTCAATCTGCGAGACAAATTGGCTCCTAATATAGTTAATCTTTCCTTTAGAAACTTCTTTTTGCTCCAGGACTGTTCTAAACATCACACAGATGCGTCACTTTACAGGCAGACTAAGGGGACCCCCCAGGCATGATTTTTAAAGGAATATTTCATTTTTATTTTTTCACTTTCAGCATTATTAAAATCACTGCTCCTGAAAAAACGATTGATTTAAAAACGTTTTTTGCAATGATACATGTCCCCTAGGGCAGTACCCAGGTCCCCATACACTCTTTATGGCAATAACTTGCATATAAGCCTTTAAAATTAGCACTTTTGATTTTTCATGTTCGGGTCCCATAGACTTTAATAGTTTGAATGTTCAAACTCATTTTTTGCCTGTTCGCATGTTCTGGTGTGACCCGAACCAGGGGGTGTTTGGCCCATCCCTAATAAAAACATCTTTTGCCATTCTGAAGCTTACTTCCAGCCACTTTGCATATTATTTTACATATACTGTGATTTGGTACTTGCCAAATATGCTGCAGAAATCCCCCTTCATTAAGTCTGGCTGCATCCATTTTCACTAATGGCAACTGAAGCTGCTGCCTGTTCACTTCCTGGATTTACATAGACACACCTCCATCTCTGCAGCTCTCATTGGCCCTCTTATGACCCCTCCCCCCTCCCTTCCTGGGAAAACACTCACAAGATTGAGAGAGAGAATTATGCATGATGTCATAAGCCTAGGCTAATGACCAAACAAGAAACAGGAAGTGGGCTGTAAGGTATTTACTGGCAGAAAAAAACACGTTTTACTATCCAAAGTTAAAACAACAAGGGCAGAAGATTTAATAGATGGAAAGTTGAAGAAATGACTGAAGATTTTTTTGTAATCACACTTTCTTATTCATGTCTGTACCAAAATCTGTTTAAACATTTGTATATTTTTAATGGTTAGATTTTTATTTCTTATTTGACACTTGGATGTGTTCATTCATAACATTATATGAATCTTGCAATTGATTTAACCCCTTTTGCAGGCTCTTTTATATTTTTAAGTATTTGGCTTTTATTGCTAATTAGATGGTTTTAGTGTTTTAAGTGCCTCACGCTGCCTATATATTCCCTTTTTGTCCAAATTCTGAGATATACCTATTGTAGTTCCTTGAGAAGGGAACGATTGTCATTATTTGCCCTATTATGGCCGTTTGTTGATGTCCTGTTTTTTTAAATATGGCCACCAGCCAACTTCTGCGTCTATTCAAAAATGGCCGTCGAACGACTTCCGATCCTCTGGCAAGATGACTGCGACATGACTTTTGTTTGCAGCAATACAGCAAGATTGAGAGCACCTGCAAATTGGGGACACTAATACTTATAAATCTGGATAGATGTCACGGCCAAAGAACCCCTTGACAATGTTCTATTGGATGAAACTCGTCGGAGCTGGCATTTGGCACTGACGTCTCGCTGCTGAGTGATTCTGGGTCGCCAGCAGCAACCTATATGAGTTTTTATTGTTTTATTTTGCACTTGCTGTATATTTTACATATGGAATAAGCCTTACTGCACTATGAGAACATATCTCGGCTTTATGTGAGCTGATTTATTCCCAGTGGGATCCTGATATGAATTATTGGCGGAAGCGATCCACTGTGTGATATCCAGAGGGACCTCCATATGTGTTTGAGGCCTTTATGCTGCTGTAACGGCAGCCACTATATTCGGTGAGTTTGCAATCTTTCCATTGGTGAGGGTTAATTTGATTGAACACTATTGTCCTGCTGTTTGCTCACTGGATTGGTGGCTCTATCAGGAACCATTACATGTTTGATGGAATTACTATACATGGACTGTTTATTTAGCCTAGTAACAATACTTATGTGTTTTATGTTTGAATATTGTTACACCCTTGCCTAAAGGCTCAACACACTTTTTATTATTTAAACTATGGGATATAGTTATAGAATTTTTACAAATATACACTTGTATACCATGTTTTTGATCAACTATTTGGGAACTACTTGTCACAGGTGTGCCTTATCCCGCCTTCCCCAAGCACCCCACATATGGTTCCTTGCAAGCCAGATATATCGGGTCCTGTCATGTGGATGTCCAGAACATTTTAAGAAGGATCTTGGATCTTATTAAACTCTCTGGTTCCAAACTCTGTCATCCATCCGTTGGAGGTAATTATACACTGTGTGGATCCACGCCGACTTAATGCTGTGATAACATGTATGTATTTGTCTTAATATCTAAATGATATGTTTTTGAATGTAGACAACACAGTCCCCCTGAAGAAGACCAAGACTCATTTGGTCGAAACGCACTGGGCCACCTCCTAGGGCAGGATCAATACTGTAACAATCATTCTGTATATAGGTATACCTGCCTGTATTACTGTTGTCATAGCTGATGGGCCGAACAGAGGGTGTTTGTAAACAGAGCTCGTGTTTTAAAAAATCTTTGTGCAATTTTAACATTTGTACAATAAAATATACCCTTTTATATTGATATTTTCTTGATATACTTTCTTTGCTGTTAGAAAACCCCTGGGGATCTTCCAATTTTCCTTTATGCCATATTTATGGAATTTTTAGTTATTTATTTTCTTTTACTAGTAATGTTGGCGATCAGTGATTTTTAGTGGGACTATAATATTGCAGCGGACAAATCAAACACTAACTGACACTTCTGGCACTTTTTGGGGATCAGTAACACTAATACAGTGATCAGTGCTAAAAATATGCACTATCGCTGTACTAATGACACTGGCTGGGAAGGGGTTAACATCCGGGGCGATCAAAGGGTCAACTGTTCTCTGGTTGTGATGGTGAGGAGGAGAATGGCGCCAATAGTAAATGGAAAAACCTCAGACAAAATAACAAGACAGTCCTGAAATACGGCTCATAAAGTCTATAATAGTGTCTCTAAAAATAAGCCCTGGGCAAAGAGCTAGGGTAGCGTGGTAATGATGAGCGGATAGGGGCAGCAACGCGATGAGTACAAGCAACTCTGCAAAAATAGAAATGGAAACAAGCGCGCCAGACCTAAGCGCAGTAAATCAAAAACCACAGTTTATTTGCACAATAATGAGGAAGGGTACTCACAAAGGACGGAGCAAGAGAAAACATAACGTCCGTTTAGCTGAGAAGGCTATATCACGTCCATGCTGGGTGCCTGTGCTGGGGTGTCACTGGAGCTGTTCGTGGAGTCACCGATCGGCTGGCCAGTGTCGTCTGTAGACTCTGTAGATGGTGTGCAGCTTGTGTTGGAACGCACAAGGCGCCGGAAGTGTGAATAGCGGAAGTGCGGCGTCCCGGACGTGACGTCAAAGAACGTGGAGCCAATAGGGTGACGCGTTTCAATACGTCTCGTATTTTCTTCAGACCCTGACTGGGAGGAAGGTGGATCTACAGAGTCTACAGACGACACTGGCCAGCCGATCGGTGACTCCACGAACAGCTCCAGTGACACCCCAGCACAGGCACCCAGCATGGACGTGATATAGCCTTCTCAGCTAAACGGACGTTATGTTTTCTCTTGCTCCGTCCTTTGTGAGTACCTATCCTCATTATTGTGCAAATAAACTGTGGTTTTTAATTTACTGCGCTTAGGTCTGGTGCGCTTGTTTCCATTTCAACTGTTCTCTGGTTGTCTGACTTCAAGCATGTGACTAAAGAAGCGCAATAGTGGTGCGTTTTTGGTGTGTTTTCCATTAATTTCATCGGGGAGGCGTATTCTTGGTGTGCTTTTTAAACATGCACCAAAAATGCAGCATGTAGGACTTTTAAAAACGCACTGCACCTGCAGAGCATTGGTGCGAATCATTCCATAAGATTTAGGGTATAATCACACTAGATGCGCTGGGGTGCATTTGTCAGCGCATTCCCAGTGCCTGGCAAACAAAAATGAATAGTTCCCTATGAATGCAGTTCACACCAATACATTGTATTGCTTTTCCAGCTCTTTTCAACGCAACATAACACGTTCAAAGAATTGTAAACATGTATAAATGCAACTCAATGCAAGGCAAATCAAGGGAGCTTTCAAAGTAATTCAATCAAATTTAGTTGTAATTTTAATGTGCCCGCTATTTATTTTTATCACAAGTTCACCCACGCCTCTGTGCACGAGGTATCTTTGTTACACTTAGTTGCCACGGCAACCGAACCTAGCAGTTGACATTTACTTACTCGTGAACCAAGTTTCCTGATTGCAAAACATGACGGGATTCTGAAGTACCGTAATCATCTTAAGTATAGCAAATAAACCCGGGAATGTTTGTACGATGACACCGCTGTGTTCATAATGTGATTGCTGTTTGTTTATCAAGAAAGTAAATGTACTTCTTATGTTTGCTTATGTATTGCACAAAAATGACAAGAATGCACGACGGACAAAGACTCTAATTGTTCTCTATAAGTTTCAATTCAAATGAAACATTCATGAAATGTACTACTGTAGCAAGATGTATGTATGAAATGTAACAATCTTCCAATATATATATATATATATATATATATATATATATACAGTAAGTATCTGACAAAAGTGAGTACACTCCTCTAATATTTGTAAATATTTTATTCTATCTTTCCATGTGACAACACTGAAGAAATGACACTTTGCTACAATGTAACGTAGTGAGTGTACAGCTTGTATAACAGTGTAAATTTGCTGTCCACTCAAAATAACTCAACACACAGCCATTAATGTCTAAACTGCTGGCATCAAATGTGAGTACACCCCTAAGTGAAAATGTCCAAATTGGGCCCAATTAGCCATTTTCCCTCCCTGTGACTCATTAGTGTTATAAGATCTCAAGTGCGAATGGGGAGCAGGTGTGTTAAATTTGGTGTTATCGCTCTCACTCGCTCATATTGGTCACTGGAAGTTCAACATGGCACCTCATGGCAAAGAACTCTCTGAGGATCTGAAAAAAAGAATTGTTGCTCTACATAAAGATGGCCTAGGCCAGTGATGGCGAACCTTGGCACCCCAGATGTTTTGGAACTACATTTCCCATGATTCTCATGCACTCTGTAGTGTGGTTGAGCATCATGGGAAAAGTAGTTCCAAAACATCTGGGGTGCCAAGGTTAGCCAACACTGGCCTAGGCTATAAGAAGATTGCCAAGACCCTGAAACTGAGCTGCAGCACAGTGGCCAAGACCATACAGCAGTTTAACAGGAAAGGTTCCACTCAGAACAGGCCTCACCATGGTCGTCCAAAAAAGTTGGGTGTACGTGCTCAGCGTCATATCCAGAGGTTGTCTTTGGCAAATAAATGTATGAGTGCTACCAGCATTGAATGGGTGGGGGGGTCAGCCTGCTCAGACCATACGCCGCACACTGCATCAAATTGATCTGCATGGCTGTCGTCCCAGAAGGAAGCCTCTTCTAAAGATGATGCACAAGAAAGCCTGCAAACAGTTTGCTGAAGACAAGCAGACTAAGGACATGGATTACTGGAACCATGTCCTGTGGTCTGATGAGACCAAGATCAATTTATTTAGTTCAGATGGTGTCAAGCGTGTGTGCCGGAAACCAGGTGAGGAGTGCAAAGACAAGTGTGTCTTGGCTACGATCAAGCATGGTATGGAAGTGTCATGGTCTGGGGCTGCATGAGTGCTGCCGGCACTGGGGAGCTACAGTTCATTGAGGAAACCATGAATGCCAACATGTACTGTGACATACTGAAGCAGAGCATGATCCCCTCCCTTCGGACCATAGGGCAGTATTCCAACATGATAACGACCCCAAACACACCTCCAAGATGACCACTGCCTTGCTAAAGAAGCTGAGGGTAAAGGTGATGGACTGCCCAAGCATGTCTCCAGTGGCAACCTGCGAAGCTCTGGTAAATTCCATACCCAAGAGGGTTAAGGCAGTGCTGGAAAATAATGGTGGCCACACAAAATATTGACACTTTGGGCCCAATTTGGACATTTTCACTTTTGTTGACAGTGGTTTTAGACATTAATGGCTGTGTTTTGAGTTATTTTGAGGGGACAGCAAATTTACACTGTTATACAAGCTGTACACTCACTACTTTACATTGTAGCAAAGTGTCATTTCTTCAGTGTTGTCACATGAAAAGATAGAATAAAATATTTACAAATATGTGAGGGGTGTACTCACTTTTGTGAGATACTGTATATCTGCATGCGTCTGTTATTTAACCACTACAGGGCACTTATACCCCCTCTCTGCCCAGGCCAATTTTCAGCTTTCAGCGCTGTCACACCTTGAATGACAATTGCACGGTCATGCAACACTGTGCCCATATGACATTTTTATAATTTCTTTCCACACAAACAGAGATTTCCTTTGGTGGTATTTATCACCACTGGGTTTTTTATTTTTTGCTAAACACACTAAAAAAGACCGAAAGTTTTGAATGTTTTTCATAGTTTGTTATTAAGTTTTACAAATAGGTAATTTTTCTCTTTCACTGATGAGGCAGCACTGATGGACACTGATAGGCTGCACATATGGGCACTGATGGGGCTGCACTAATAGGTGGCATTAATGGGCACTGATAGGCTACACTGATAGGCTGCACTGATGGGCACTGATAGGTAGCACTGATAGGCGCTGGTAGGCAGCACTGATAGGTGACACTGATGGGCACTGATTGGAAACATTGAGCACAGATAGCAGCACTGGTGGGAACTGATAGACAGTACTGGTGGCAACTGTTGGGACTGCCCTAATTATCAGTGTAGATGTCCCTTTCACACAAGCTTGTTATCGGCTCTCCTCTTTTCTCCTTACACTGTCAGCATGAGGAAAGGAATGCCAATAACCAGCTTGTAGCTGTATTTTGGCTATAGTGAGGGCAGGATGAGGTTAAAGTGGAAGTCCAGCCTAACACTAAAATCACTACATCTACAGACATCCCCGATCTAACACTAACCTATCTAGCACTGTAAAGAAGAAATGAGTATACATACCTTTTTTGAATCCGATCCAGTCTCCATCGTTGGAAGCCCTGTAGAGAATACAGCCGATAACGAATGGGAAATTAATGGCAAGTGACGTCACCCATAGACTTACTATGGGGCTTCTGTTGACGGCTGCCTCCTCTGCACCCAACAGCTCAGCGTGGGACCGGACCAAGGCGGCTTCAGAAAAGGTATGTGTACTCATTTCTTCTTTACAGGGTTAGATAGGTTAGTGTTAGATCGTGGATGTCTATAGATGTAGCGATTTTAGTGTTAGGCTGGACTTCTCTAAAGTTTAAAATTAACTTTCAGTTTAATCAAGCTAAATACATTTCAGATGCATCAATACAAAAGGTGTGCAAAGTCATACAATTTGTTTTCTTAAAAAAGTAGACTCAGCCTGAATAGAAAAGCCTGTCCCCTGCCAGAGGTTTGTTAGAGAACCTTAGTGAACAAATGGCATCATGAAGGCCAAGGAACACACCAGACAGGTCAGGGATAAAGTTGTGGAGAAGTTTAATGCAGGGTTAGCTTATAAAAAAAATATCCCAAGCTTTGAACATCTCATGGACCACTGTTCAATCCATCATCTGGAAATGGAAAAAGTATGGCACAACTGCAAACCTAACAAGACATGGCCATCCACCTAAACCTAAAAAGAGATGCAGCCAAGAGGCCCATGATAACTCTGGAGGAGCTGCAGAGATCCACAGCTCAGGTTGGACAACTATTAGTCGCACACTCCACAAATCTGGCATTTATGGAAGATTGGTAAGAAGAAAGCCATAATAAGTCCTGTTTGCAGTTTGCAAGAAGCCATGTGGGGGACACAGCAAACATGTGGAAGAAGGTGCTTTGGTCAGATGAGACCGAACTTTTAGGCCTAAAAGCAAAATGCTATGTATGACGGAAAACTAACACTGCACATCAACCTGAACACACCATACCCACCGTGAAACATGGTGGTGGCAGCATTATGTTGCGGGGATGCTTTTCTTCAGCAGGGACAGGGAAGCTGGTCAAAATTGATGGGAGGATGGATGGAGCCACATATAGGTCAATCTTAGAAGAAACCTTTTAGAGTCTGCAAAAGACTTGAGACCGTGGGGGAGGTTCACCTTCTAGCAGGACAATGACCCTAAACATACAGCCAGAGCTACAATGGAATGGTATAAATCAACGCATATCCATGTGTTAGAATGGCTCAGTCAAAGTCCAGACCTAAATATAATTGAGAATCTGTGGCAAGACTTGAAAATTGCTGTTCACAGACGCTTTCCATCCAATCTGACAGCTTGAGCTATTTTGCAAAGAAGAATGGGCAAAAACGTCCCTCTCTAGGTGTGCAAAGCTGGTAGAGACATCCCAAAAAGACTTGTAGCTGAAATTGCAGTGAAAGGTGGTTCTACAAAGTATTGACTCAGGGGGGGGGGGGGGGCTGAATACAAATGCAAAAATCACATAAAATCCCAATAAAATCCATTTACATTTTTGTTTATAACTTTTAAGGGGTATGAATACTTTTTCATGGCATTGTACTTACCTTTCCCCCTTCCCATCCTATTACCCTCTTCAGTGCTGCTAGCCAAATTAAATAACTAGTACTTCTGGGTATGGATGATCATGTGACTTACTGACACACTGAAAGTCTATGGCCCTTTGCAAGCTACGGCTCCAGCCAATTATACAGAGCTTTCCTTTCACTGGTGGCTGGATCTGTATTAAAATGAACCTGTTACTGTACTCTATATGGGCAAAGCACAGATTCACTTGTACAGTGGCTGCATTAGTTTGCATCCTCAGAACATAGTACAGGTTCACATAACAAAAACACTAAACCCATACTACTCTTTAAAGCCATTTTTCAGCTAACATATAAGTAGATACAGAAAACACTTTTTTTCTCCTTTTGATATAAAGGTTTTACATAAATAAATAAAAGCTGACCATTGCAAAAACACCTGTCAGCGGTAAATGGATTGTCTCAAAACTCTAACTGCTACATCTGCATTGTTCTATTGAAAAACAACAGACTTACTGGCTGGATCACCAGGTGAAAATAAAGGAAAGAACGCCCAAAAAAGAAAACAAATGCAGCCATCATATTTAATAATTGGTAAGCTGCAATACAGTTTGCTTTTGTGTTTATTCGGCTTTAAGTTATCATTTTTTCTTACAACATGTACAGACTAGAATATTAATTTATAATTCGATAATGCCATAAGCAATAGAGCTTTATCCTACAAAGACAAGACTGCTTTCTATAGGTTACTGTGCTTAGAACATTACATTTAATCCTTTGCTTCAATAAATAAGCCTCTTGGCTGTTGCAGTTGATAGTATAGTATGAAGAATAGTTCTTCTTAAGCTAACGTAAGCCTAAATGTTAAATTAGATATTAAAGTAATTATTAAAAATTGTACATAGCCATTTTTTTAACAAGAAAGTACATATCTATATTTAATATTCTATTTATAACATAAGTTACCTGTGGTCACCCAGTAGTTTGTTGTTGAATCTGAGGTGTCAAGTGTTGGATAATATAATGCTAAAAGGAAAAAGAAATAAAACATGAATATCTATTAATCTCTCAATTATAATATATAAAATGCCAAATAACATTTCATTTACACATTTATATACCTATACTGCCATATTTCTACAGTGGTGCTTTACATAGCGGAATTAAACTATGGAGTTTGTAGAGGGTATGTGGGATTATAACGGTGCCATAAACAAACATAACATTTGATAAAATATAAAGGTTTTATTGATCCATGTTTAAAAAAAATCAACAAGATTAAAAGATGTACATATATTCCTTGATCAAGCAGAATTTTACAAGAGATGGTCATGATAGAGGTGTGGTCCTGACATGTTTCGCCTGCATAGGCTTCCTCAGGGGAACTACAGACCACCATAAAATGGCACAACTACAAGAGAGAAAAAATTGTATCAATGAACATATACATGACAGCATTTGAACAAAATTATACATTTTTACATTGATTAACCACTTGCCGACCGGCGTCTGACGGCGACCAAGTGGCTCCATATCGCAAAGGCTGCGATATCCCGCACTGTGAGCGCGCACACGCCACCGGAGGCGTGCTTGCACGCTCACTGTGTTTGGGGGTGCCAGGGAGCAGGTAGGGCGGACTCGATCAGCGCCGGTTACCCGCGATGCCCCCCCCACAGTGAAAGAACTGAGGTCTGTGTAAGTAAACACGGATCTCTGTTCTATTAGAGGGGAAAGGGCTGTGATCACAGGCTTCCTGTATATGGAAGCTGTGATCACTCCCTTCCCCCAGCCAGGCCAGCCCACATACAGTTAGAACACACTGAGGGAACACAGTTAACCCTTAGAGCGCCCCCTCCAGGTTAACCCCTTCACTGCCAATGGCATTTACACAGTATTCAGTGCATTTTTATAGCACTGATCGCTGTATAAATGCCAATGGTCCCAAAAAAGTGTCAAAATGGTCCAACATGTCTGCTACAATATCACAGTACCGCTAAAAAATCACAGATCGTCGCCATTACTAGTAAAAAATTTTAAAAAAATTAAAAAAAAACAAGAAATTAATTCTTATCATCCGTAAATGCGGCAACTTTTGCGCAAACCAATCAATAAACACCGATTGTGATTTTTTTTTACCAAAAATATGAGGAAGAATATAAATCGCCTAAAACCGATGGAAAAAAATGTTTTTTTATATATATTTTTTTTTGGATCTGTATTTTAGCAATAAGTAAGAAATTTGGGTTTTTTTGCAAAATTGTCTCTCTTCTTTTGTTTATATCGGCGATCAGTAATGATGCAGAGGGGATCAAATACCACCAAAAGAAAGCGGTATTTGTGGGGGAAAAAAGGACGCAAATTTAGTTTGGGTACAACGTCGCACGTCCGTGCAATTGTCAGTTAAAGCGACGCAATCGCGAAAAGTGCTCTGGTCCTAAAGTGGGAAATCCTTCCAGGGCTGAAGTGGTTAATGTGACACGCACGGGTTCACGGGGTCTCGGTGGTTGCTGGGGGGAGTAAATGTAGATTGGACTGAATGTAATAAGTGATAATTAATCAATGTAAAAATGTACAATTTGTTCAAATGCTGTCATGTTTATTGATACAAATTTTTCTCTCATGTAGTTGTGTAATTTTATGGTGGTCTGTAGTTCCTCTGAGGAAGCCTATGCAGGCGAAACATGTCGGGACCACACCTCTATCATGACCATCTCTTGTAAAATTCGGCTTGATCAAGGAATATATGCACCGCTTTTAATCTTGTTGATTTTTTTGAACATGGATCAATGAAACCTTTATATTTTATCAAATGTTATGTTTGTTTATAGCACCGTTATAATCCCACATACCCTCAACAAACTCCATATTTCTATAGGGGATGAAGTGCCGGATAATACTGTGTCACCAGACTAAGCACTCACTTGGAATTAAACTAGTTATATCAGGCTTTGATTTCCAAAGAGCTTACAATCTACTTTACCTACTACAGTCATACAGACACAAAAGTCTTGTCGCTTATCCATTTTGTAGAAACACCTGCTATTAACCTGACTTTTAATTAATCAATTGATTTTAGAAATAGCTCATATGAAAAGCTAAAACCCTCCCAAATGATGTTTAATGCACTTAAATAAATTAGTTTCACTGAAAAAAGATTTATCATTTAATCAAGACAGAAAGGTCAAATTTTGGCAAGACAAAAGTTTTGTCGCCTATACAGAAATTGAACAAATTTACTGCAGATACAAAAATATGTCAGCAAAGTAGTGGTGCTGTGAGATCCAAATTTAATATCTTGTATGACTTCCATGGGCTTGAAGGATTGCATCCATGCGGTTTGGCAAGGATTCATACAATTTATTGATGAAGTCATCAGGAATAGCAAAGAAAGCAGTCTTGCATGCCTCCCATAGTTCATCAATATTCTTTGGTTTCTACCCCACATATGCTCAATGATGTTCATGTCTGGTGACTGGGCTGGCCAATCCTGGAGCATCTTGGTCTTCTTCGCCTTGAGGAACTTTGATGTGGAGATGGAAGTATGCAATGGAGCACCATCCTGCTGGAGAAATCGGCCTCTTTTATGGTTGGGAATATAAAAGGTAGCTAAGATTTCTTGGTATTTTAAGCCCCGTACACACGGTTCGACGATCGCACATACGATCGCGTCAAATCGTATGTTGGCTGTTGTATGCAGCATACTGACTGCACTACACGATCGTACGACCAGGGAAAGAACGTTCAGGTGCATGTAATTAGCATCCAGCCATTCCTGACTTTGGGCATGCGTGTTTTGCACAATACAACTTTGTTGTACCAACTGCTCTGTACACACGATACAACGGTCGTATGAGAGCTTGTTGGTACAACCAAGTTTTCTAGTCTGCTCATACAACTCCCTTGTACGACCATCGTATGTTCGACTGTTCAAATCGCGCATACGAACGATCAATTTCGCATACAACGGTCGTGAGTACGACGTGTTGTATACGACCGTCGAACCGTGTGTACGGGGCATCAGACTATTGATGTTGCCTTCCACCCTGCAGATCTCTTGCACACCCCCATACTGGATGTAACCCCAGACCATGATTTTTCCACCACCAAACTTCACTGTTTTCTGGGTGAATCTCGGATCCATGCGGGCTCCAGTAGGTCTCCTGCAATATTTGTGGCGACTGTGGTGTAATTCAACAGAAGATTCATCTGAAAAATCCACCTTCTGCCACTTTTCCAGCATCCATCCTTTTAGCAGGCTGTGGGCCTTGGCAAATGCCACACGGTTTTTCAATTGTCTTTTGTTTAGTGCTGGCTTCTGGGCACTGATTCGACTATGGAGGCCATTTCGAGACAGAATCCGACAAACTGTTCTGGTTGACACAGGGACTTCAGGTGACCAGGTCTCGTGGAGCTCTGCTGCAGTGGAAAACGGGCTGGCCTTGGATTTTTGAGCCAACAAACGGTCCTCTCGAGCAGTTGTCTTGCGGGGTCTGCCTGACCTGGGCTTTTCAAAAACATCTCCAGTCTCTTCAAATCTTCTTTTTATCTTCTGTACTTGACACTGAGACACATTGAGGTGTCTGCCACATCAGCAGTGGATCTGGTCTTCAGCCTCTTGATAATCAAAACTTTAGTCTCAGGTAGGGTGACCACATTTCCAAACTTACATTCAGGGACACTCCTGTCCCGCCAAAAACAGAGGATTATTGATACCTTTTTTGCCAATTTTCGGGGTGGGGGGCAGGGGCTTGTGTGCAAGATCATAAGTGGGCCCTAGGATCACTTTTCAGAGGGACTACCTCAGGGAGTACAGCAGGTCTAGCCCCCCCATACTTCCTCCTCTAGAGTGCACCGTTAGTACCTCCAGGGTGCCCCCTTAGTACTACTGTACTAAGGGGCACTCTGAGGGATGTAAGGGGGCTCTCTGGAGGATATAAAGGGGCACTCTGGAGGTACTAACTTAGCCAGAGCCTCCTTACATCCTCAAGGGTGTCCCTTTAGTGCCTCCTTTCATCATCTGGAGTGCCCCCTTACATCGTCCTCCTGAGTGCCCCCTTAGTATTACTGTTTATCCATGCTGAAGGATGTAAGGGGGCAGTCTGGAAAAAGTAAAGGGGCACTCTGGAGCCTTTAATGAGACACCCTGGAGTATATAAGGGGACTCTCCAGAGGCACTAAGGTACCTGCAGAATGCCCCCTGCAGAGAGCATTAAGGAGTGATGGCCATTAATCCATTAATGTTACGAGGAGCAGAGCACACCGCCCACCTCACAGCCACCCTATTCCAGTCCTGCTTGCCCTCTCTCTGCCACAGCCCCATGTAATCTGTACCTGTATGGCTTACTGAAGCTCCTTGTCGGTATCGCTTCCTCTCTGTCTTTGCGGTGAAGTGCATGGAGCTCCGGGACAGGAGTCTGGATACTTTGTGCTCCTCTCGGATCAGCCTCTGCCACTTCTGCTTCCTCGCACTGCCATTGCTGGTAACTGGACCCACTGCCTGTCCCCCGAGCAGTAGCAGCAGTCGGGTAGGCTGACACACAGCAGGTGGGCTGGTCGGGGACTCGGGAGAGGCTGTCTGCACTGGAGAAGGAAGGCGCCACGGTCAGTGTGGGTGGAGACAGCAGGGTAGCCCAAGGCGCGGGCCTTGCTCCCCCCTTCACTGTTTGATAGTCTGTGACGTCACTGGTTGCTAGACGCCAAGCGGGGCCGGCCCTAGCAACCAGTTCCGCAAATGTTGTTAATAGGGTGGCTGCACTGGCTGTGTCTGTTATTTCATTCCGGGACACTGTATTGTCCCGGAAAGAAGGTGCCCGGGACCCAGGACAGAAATGTCCATTGCGGGATAGTCCCGGGCAATCCGGGACACGTGGGCAGTGGCGGCTGGTGAAGTTTTTGGATGGGGGGGTGCCAGGCCCCGCCCTTCCCTTTGACTCCTCCTACTTTTAATAAGCCCCACCCCTTATAGAATCCACCCACTCCGTCTCGACATATGACACAGGACACTACGACTCGACATATGGGGACTGTGTTATACACCTTATGTCCCCTGCCTCACCCACCTAAGATATTCCCCACCCCGAATAATTTTC
>BLSH010492922.1:1024024-1037261 GCA_018402905.1 Glandirana rugosa | reverse complement strand
GGAGGGGGCAGTTTGCAGCCAGGGACATAGGTGGGGGCAGTTTGCAGCCAGTGACACAGGAGGGGGCAGTTTGCAGCCAGGGACATAGGTGGGGGCAGTTTGCAGCCAGTGACACAGGTGGGGGCAGTTTGCAGCCAGTGAGATAGGTGGGGGCAGTTTGCAGGCAGTGAGATAAGTGGGGGCAGTTTGCAGGCAGTGACACAGGTGGGGGCAGTTTGCAGCCAGTGAGATAGATGGGGCAGTTTGCAGCCAGTGAGATAGGTGGGGTACATTGCAGAGTCGTCGTCCCCCCCTGCACTTACCCCATCCAGCAGGCAGGATTATTGCAGAGATTCGGCATGCGAGAGCGCGCTGGGTCTGCAGAGTTCGGCATGCGAGAGCGGCTGTCCCCCCCTCGTCGTCCCCGGGCGGTCATGGTCTCTGTGGGAGCGGAAGTCACCTCCGCTGCCACAGTGACCCGCCCCCGGCCCCTCATCCAATCACCCTGAGCGGAGGCTCAGGGCAGCCAATCAGCCTATGCATGGCCGCAGGAACAAGCGCACATGCATAGGCTTGAATGGCCGACCAATAGGCTCACTTACTTGGCTGTCATGTGACAGCTAAGGAGCCGAAAAGAAAAAAAAAAAAAGAAAGTCAATGTACCGGCGCCACCTGTAGGTGGGTGGGTTGACTTTTTTTTTTTTTTTTTTTTTTTTTTTTTTTTTTTTTTTTTTTTTTTTCGTCTTTTGCTGGCGGGGAGGTGGCGCCCCAGCGCCCCTCCCACACCAGCCCTCGCTGCACGTGGGCACCCTAGTCTCAGGGTGAATCTTAGGCATGTTTGCAGAGGTGCAGTTGATGTGAAGGTCTAGAGTACTGGCGTTCTTTTTATACACACCTGAGACCTAATTGATCCATTATTAGTCACAGGTGAAGCTCATATGACAAGGCGACAACACTTATGTCTTTGCAAAAATTGACTCAATGGGCTTTACCAAGCTGTGAATATTAGAATACTTTTTGACAGTTTCGTTTTGCACTGAAACATTATTACAAAAGCTGTTGGGATTAAAATGAGCCATTTCTTGTAAAAAAAAATCTTGATTAGAAATATATTTCAGCGGCACTTCAGGTCAATTTGTACACAAGCGACAAGACTTTTGTCAGGGACTGTATTCTAAGATGACAGTTATACTGGTTGTAAACCTCAGACATGAATTATGAACAAAGCACATCCTTTCATAGTGTGTACATCAGGGGCGTTGCTAGGTCTACAAAAGATCTGGGGCTAGAGCCCATAACAGCAAATAAGAGTCATACGCTTGAGCGGGTATGCACATTTATATAATATACATGTTTGCGTATGTGTGTGTGTATATATATATATATATATATATATATATATATATATATATTTATAAACATTGTTACATTTCTGAGTGCGGATCCCCCTTACATCAGTGTCCCCAGAGTCCCTTCCTTACAACAGGGTCCCCAGAGAGGCCCTTCCTTACATCAGGGTCCCCAGAGAGCCCCTTCCTTACATCAGGGTCCACAGAGAGCCTCTTCCTTACATCAGGGTCCACAGAGAGCCCCACCTTACATCAGGGTCCCCAGAGAACACCCCTATACATCAGGGTCCCCAGAGAACCTCCCCATACATCAGGGTACCCAGAGAGCCTCCCGATACATCAGGTGGAGGTGAGGACCGAGCCGGAGCCCGTGCTACCACGGCTCAGTCTGCTCCTGCCTCCTACATACCTGCAAATTGCAGAACTGCACCCACCCGGTAAGAGACTTGGGGCTATAGGCCCCAGACTCGGGGCTGTAGCCCCAATAGCCACCCCCTAGCAATGCCCCTGGGCTACATAGTGGAGTTGATTTACTAAAAACAAACTCTGCAAGAACAGTTGCTCCAGAGCTTGGTAAATGAGCAGAAGCTCTGATGACTTCCATCATCCAATCATGTGCTAGGAAAAATGCAGTTATTTTTTATTTTCCTTGACGTGATTGGGTATTTTTGCAAAGTGAAGTTTTACCTCATTTACTAAGCTCTGGAGCAACTGTCCTTGCAGAGTGCCTTTAGTAATTCAACCCCAGTGTGTCTCAATTGGGAGCACTAAGCATTATTTCTGTCTGTTTCTTTGTTCCTCTGCTATCTACATGAATCACTTATGACAAGTTTTCCTGACATCAAGAGAAAAAAAGTGAGAGAGGAGTGATCTCCAGCACACAGCCTGTGACTGATAGCCTCAGCTCTGCTTGTGTGTGCTGTGTGAAGGGGGGGGTGTCCATTCCCTCCAAGCAGCTTTCAGAACTCTCCTCACTGGTGTAACTTCAGCTCTCTGCCCCCTGTTTTCTGAAAGCTCAGACAAGCTTTAAATATTCTGGACTTTGAACTAGAGAGAATAGAGGGCAGCAGATGAACGGGTACAACTTATGTAGGAGGATTTGTTTCATTTCTGTGTAACCTGAGGCCAGTCACATCACTGGGTATATGTAAGGGTTTACAACCACTTTAAGATATTGGAATATTAGAGGAGTAAACCAGAAAATCTGGGGAAAGCCAAAAAACATTATACATGCAATCTTCCTATTCTACCCCAGAACCCCACACTGTAAACCAAGAGTTCTAACCATATGTCCATCAAGCTGAACCGTTTCTAAATACTGTATATACATCTATATATTGACAGATATTTATTTGCATAAAAGACAGAACTTTTTTTTTATTTTGGATAGTGTAGCGAAGAGTTAAAACCTCTGTCAGTTTTTTCTGTACACACAAGGAAGTGCGAGGAAATTGCTCTAGAGAGAAGTAATTCTCAAAGTGGAACTAAACTCTTGCAGTCAGCATTTACTATTATTAATCCTTATGCTGCTAGCATTCATAAATAGATATGATGGTATATTATGTTTACTTATTTTAGACTTTTTTTTATATATTTTTTTCAGTTGCTTCCTGGTTTCCAGCCTAGGCCAAAATGATGTCATACATCCCAGGAGTCTTCTTTTTTTTTCTTCCATCTGGAGGAGGGGCTTTCTCAGCTAAACACACCCTCCTGCCTGCATGCCTGAGCTAAGGGCAGATGGATTCCAGGAAGTAAATGATACAGGAATCATCTGCCCTTACTCAAAATGACTGTGGCTAGAAATGCTGGGGGGGGGGGGGGGGTCAAAGTGATTACTCAACAAAAAAAAGCATGAAGATATGTATGGGAAGGATTGCTGTGAATATTAAAAATGAATTAAATAGCGGTTTCAGTTTGTGGTGCTCAGATACAGTTAAGTTCTGCTTTATCTCACCAGCACAGGTGTCCCCATTGGTTTTCCCTTCTATTAATGTTCCGGTGACAGCTCAAAATTTGGAATTATTCAGTATTTTTAGTTCTGGTGACAATAGTCAGTTTATTCGGATGCAGGATGTGCGAGTTCAGGGACATGCACCTCGTACCCATGCGGATATCAAATTAAGAGCGGCGGTGTCTGTGCCTAAAATGGGGATTCCACTCACTTTGACAGGAAGTGATGGGAGATTTCCCCCCCCCAAAAAACACTATCCAAAATGAATAAAAAAGGTTTGCCTATACACTTTTTGATATACGTTTTATAGTAAAACCAGCACTACCACAATTCTCATGTCAGGTAATTTTTATCATCAGACTACAATGTAACTAAAATAATCACCTTGTATTACTAAATTGAAGTAACACAGTCAACCATAAAGCTACCAATAGATGGAACATTTTTTTTTTTCTTGATCGGCCAGCAAAAATGAAGTAAGAGGAATGGAGGAATTCTCCCTACTGTGCTATTGTATTCTGACAGTGGGAAGATTCCTGTACTGTTAGAATACACTGATCAGCATTGCACCTGATTGGCTGTCGGTTATGAACAGCCATAGATGAATCAAAATGCTTAAGTTCCCCACTGAACCGACCAACGATCTAAGCTTAAAGCAGTAGATACTAGCAGTAGAAGCTTGGAAGACTTACGTTCTGCAATAACAGAGGGAGGGTCTCCTAGATAGTAGCCAACGACCTCTCCAGACAGGACATTTAGAAGGCTGCTGGCTGTCGTACCATCCAGTGGTTGACTGTTATTCTTTACAACATAGATCAGAGTCAGAGACTGGCTCACCTTCGAAGTACTCAGAATCTATTAAGAGATATAATACATATCATTATGAGCACTGATTTTATGACAACGTAATATTCTACATGATCAGAATCTGGGCTGTCAATATACACCATATTGTCAAAAGTATTGGGACGTGTGAACCCAAATAAAGCACGGTTCCCACGGCAAATCATATATGACAAAACCAAAGTGTTTTAAATACAAATTAATGAATATTCCTAACATACACAATTGCAATATGTATCTAAAGTCAATATTGTAAAGTCCAACGAGTGCTCAATGTGTAAAATGATCTATTATAAAGTCCATCCAATGTTCAGATTATTGCAAAGTATATGACTCTAATTGTTCATCCAATGTTCCAGATTCAAGACAATCAGTGCCGCTTACCAGAAATGTTGGATCTCAGATTATAGAGATCATACACGCTCAGACAGGTAACTCCCGACAGGGCAATCTCCCCCTCAAACTCCTTCAGGTGAAGATTCCTCTTAGTAATTACAGGCTGTATCCTATCCGCAGAGGATCTCAGGGACACGGATCATCTTATCCCAAATATTTCCCGATGTCATACGGTAAAAAGGAGAGGCTTCATGGTGCAGTATATCCAAAATAATTTGTTAAAAAATAGGATCACTTACACTTAAGCAAATGGCAAAAGGTGAATTTTAAACAGCGGCGGCTCCAGCCAGCTGGCTGATACGTGGTGACGTCAAGAAATGCTGCTCTAACCGACGCGTTTCCCCATACAAGGCATCAACTGGGACCGGAGGCTATTCCTCCGGTGGAGCAGCATTTCTTGACGTCACCACGTATCAGCCAGCTGGCTGGAGCTGTGGCTGTTTGTAATTCACCTTTTGCCGTTTGCTTATGTGTAAGTGATCCTATTTTTAATAAATTATTTTGGATATATTGCACCATGAAGCCTCTCTTTTTTATCCTATGACATCGGGAAATATTTGGGATAAGATGATCCGTGTCCCTGAGATCCTCTGCGGATAGGATACAGCCCGTAATTACTAAGAGGAATCTTCACCTGGAGGAGTTTGAGGGGGGAGATTGCAGTGTCGGGAGTTACCTGTCTGAGCGTGTATGATCTCTATAATCTGAGATCCAACATTTCTGGTAAAAACCACTGATTGTCTTACATCAGGAACATTGGATGAACAATTTGAGTCATATACTTTGCAATAATCTGAACACTGGATGGACTTTATAATAGATACTTTTACACATTGTGTTACCATTTTTTAACATGAGCAGCACTTGTTGGACTTTATATTATCGACTTTAGATACATATTGTAACTGTGTATGTTAGGACTATTCATTGATTTGCATTTAAAACACTTTGGTTTTGTCATAGGTGACTTGTAGTGGGAAGCGCGCTTAGTTTGGGTTCACACATTTACAGCTGAATATTCCGGCTAGTTTTTCAGTAGCAGCACCCGTGTTTATTATTATTTTTTTTCTAATCTATCTAATTAGGATAGCGAAATATATACGTTATATACAAAAGTATTAGGACGCCTGCCTTTATACGCACATGAATTTTAATGGCATCCCAGTCTTAGTCCATAGGGTTCAATATTGAGTTGACCCACCCTTTGCAGCTATAACAGCTTCAGCTCTATAAAGACATATCCTGACCTCAACCCCATAGAACACCTTTGGGATGAATTAGAGTGGAGACTGCAAGCCAGGCCTTCTCATCCACATCAATGCCTGACCTCACAAATGCGCTTCTGGAAGAATGGTCAAACATTCCCATAGACACACTCCTAAACCTTGTGGACAGCCTTCCCAGAAGAGTTGAAGCTGTTATAGCTGCAAAGGGTGGGCCAACTCAAAATTGGACCCTACAGACTAAGACTGGGATGCCATTAAACTTCATGTGCGTGTGAATGCAGGTGTCCCAATACTTTTGACAATATAGTGTATATCCAAATACAAAGTGCATCCAACATAAAAAAGTGCTCTTGGTGCTCTGTGCAGATACGTTCTAAGCTAGTACAACCACAAAATGATTTAAAAATGATATATATTAAAAGTTCAAGGGTATCAAAGTGTCAATTTTAGTTAGCACACTGTCAATATATCATTGCATATACATAGTCCCATATTAAAATCTTCAATGCATGCAAATTTATATATTATTCTTTATCTTCCACTTCAAACTTGTGTATCACCCACAATATCCAAAAATATAGATATCCACCATCCAAATTATTGTGTGGGTGGCAGCTCACCTCTAAGTTACATAGTAGGTCAGTTTGAATAAAGACAACAGTCCATCCAGTTAAACCTGTGTTGGTGTACGTGAGTCAGTGTCAATAATCATTTCCCATATCCCTGTATATTGTGTTCTCCAAGATGCAGGTCCAAGAGTCTTATAAAATGATCAATACTTCCTGCTGACACCACTGATTGTGGAAGAGGGTTCCACATCCTTATTGCCCTGACAGTGAAAACCCCCCTGCACAGTTTAAGGTTAAACTGCTTCTCCTCCATTCTCATTCAGTGGCCCCGACAGATTTTGTCCTATACAGGGATCACATTGAGGTATTTGTAAATCGCTATCATGTCCCCTCGGAAATCGGTGCAGCGCCACAAATGCAGCCCTGCACCGATTAGGATGGTGCCATTGCCGGAAATTGCTGCCGATTTGGCATGTGATTTGACATGTCAAATTGCATGCCAAAACACACCAATGTGAACCAGGGCTTAGGGGTCTGTTTTAATTTTTTTTTTTTTAAATCCCTGTGTGAATGTCTCAAGTATGTCTCCCATATATTGCCTTATATGTTTATTTCTTATGATCGTCAGCTCCATCTAGTGGCCATAATGCTGTATTTTCCTAAGGTGTTTCAGGAAAATACTGCATTATGGTCACTAGATGGAGCTGATGATAATAGGAAATAAAAATATTAGACCCAATATAGGATCATTAGACAGCTGAGTGCTTGGACATTCCCGCAGCATTTTTTTTTATAAACAAACTCCATATTCCGGTGACAACTGCCTAACAGGGAATATAAATCACTTTGGAGAGGTTTCCTCTCACTTTCTGTTGTATCTACTGAACTGAAGAGATTTCTCAAAAGGAACACAGATGAAAAAAAAACTGATGAGATTTAATCCTTCACTATCCAAAATTTGTTTTAAAAAGTTTTGGCTTCAGATTTACTTTAACCCCTTCTTCTAACCATGCTAGCTGCTTTTCTCGCATCCTGATCCTTTTATTTAAATACTTCCAGTCGCTAGCCAGGTACAAGTACGCAGGTAAGAACTTTTGATTTTCCTGGATAAATAGTACATACTTGTTCTGGGTCAGGGCCTTAAAGTGATTGTAAATGATCACCTTGTAAAACAACCCATTCAGTTTAAAATAGAAATGAAAGGCAAAACATTTTTGTATAGATATACAAAAATACATTATATATGCCCTTTTTTCCCTTTTTTTAGACCCTTTTCAGCCGCAGTCACGAAAGGGGTTTAAAACTCCCATCTTGCGGCGCTTCTGAAATGATTTTCAAGCACTTTGGAAGCGCTACCCATTCATTGCAATGGGCAGGGCGTTTTTGGAGCGCTGTATACAGTGCCCCCAACCCGCCCCAAAGATGCTGCTTGCAGGACTTTTCCGAATGCCCCGCAAGTGCACCGCCTGGATGTGAAAGCACCCATTGCAGAGAATGGGAGGCAGTTTTCAGGTGCTTTACAGGCGCTATTTCTAGCATTAAAATTCCTGAAAACTGCCTCAGTGTGAAAGGGGTCTTATAAGTGATCACATTTCCTTTTTTTCAGCTGCATAAGAGCTGGGGGAGGAGAAACAGCAGCACAACGGGCTTCCCTGATCATTGGAGTAGACTGAGTTCCCAGTATAGCTAGAAAACTGACCATGGTGTGCTCTCCTGCTTAGTGTGGTCAGTTTTTAATATGAAAAGAAGGGGACTGGCAGGAACACCAGGGATTTCCCATAAAGGAAGCCATACAAAGAGAACAAGATACTTTCTCATACAAGTAAATGGTACAGTTGCCACATATCAGGAATATGAAGTGTTGGGGTAACAAATGCTTTAAGCTGGCCATACACTAGTGAATTTTTAAACATCTATAAGAAAATTCTCAGAAACAAAAACAAAAGGAAGGCGTGCACACCTAGTGCATTGCCAGAGGCATTTATTGGGTATTGTAAATAAAAAGGAATACTCAAGATTTTTTTTTAAAAATAAATATAAAATTGCAAAATGCAAATCGCTGCAAAATCGCAGTAAAAACCCATCAAAAACAGTAAAAAAAACAGCAGAAAGCACAGTAAAAAGCAGTAAAATAATGCTGAAAAGCAAAATGCATGAATCGAGCCTAATGGCTATAAATGGCAGAAGAATCACTACAGAATGGAATTTCTATGCTGTCCTGAACCCACCAGCAACCAAAATCAAATGCGGATATTTATGTTTTCACTTTGCCTATTCATAATTAGAGTTGTACTTTAAGCTTCAGACATATTAGACGGGCATTCCAAAGCCGAAACTGCTGCCAGCTAAAGCACCTGCAATGGCACAGTCATGACTCCGAACAGGTGCAACACCAGCAAGAAGATACAAAGCCAGCCAAAACCCCACAGTCACATGAAAGCTATGTGATGAGGGTTTCAGCTCCTACATAAAGGAAGGTGCTGAGATAAATATTAGATGCACAATGCTGAAAAAATGTGAATATTTAAGATATGTACTGAAACACAAGTTGTAGCAAGCTTTGTGCTGCAAATAAGAAAGTAGACACTGATATCGGTTTTCTTTTAAAGCACAAAGACATATTTATGCAGATAGATAATTAACAAAATAGTAATAGGCTGAATGATCAAACAGATCTGATAGGGTCCACCTGTCAGTTTTTAATGCATCCCCATGGACAGACTTGGTATACAGGTATATACAGGACAGGTATAAACAGACTTGCGTCCTTTTACACCTGCCTACCCCAGAGACCAATCCAGTCTGCTAAAAAAAAGAAACAGATGATCGGTCAGTCCTCTTCCATTTAGATGAATCAGATCGGAGGGTAGTCGGACTCCACTGTCCTTTCACTCTCTGCTGCCCATACAGTACAGCAGAGTGGGCTCTGTCCATGTCCGCCCTGCAAAATACTGAGCAGACACGGATGTCTCATCCTCCCGCTCTGCTCCAATCAGCAGAGGATCTGTGAGCAGATCCCTTGCTGACCCAAACAGAATCCACCCCATCTGAAAGGGGTCTTAATAGCTATTTACTAAATAGATGCAAAGTCAGAAGCAATAGAGCAAAACGGGTTCAGGATGGCAAAGAGCATGCATCCGGTGTACTGCAGAATAACACAAAACAAATGATGAAAGCTGCACAAACATGGACTCTTCACAGCAATATCCCTGTGACTCAGTCAGGGTAACAGTTTGCTGCATAGAATAGCCTCTATAGATTCTTTAACAACAGAGTAAAGCTGAGAATCACAGCTTCAACAAATCAGTTAAAACCACAGCTACTTGTGATTAGCCTCATAAACATTATCCCTCTCACTAAAGTCCAGGGTAGCCCTGGTGGCACAGATATCCAAGGCCCAAAGACAAAGGTCAACCCCACTAGAACTGGAGTATTCTGATAGCAAGAGGCTGCTTGCTATTAGATTCTGGCCTGGCTGTCCACACGCCAAGTCTCATAGTGGAGGGCCTCTCACCTAGCTGCAGGTCACTTGCCCAGCTACCTTAGGCTCAGCTGGTGGTGCCTTTCCAAGCTGCTGAGGGAGGAAAGCTAAGCAATGTATCTTCCCTTGCTATGTCCAGGATCCTCAGGAATTATGGAACACAGAGTTAAAAGGCCTGCATCTGATCGTGGTGAGTAAATGGGGCCTCCACTACAGATCATATTGGGGTAAAGTGGGACTTTAAATATACCAAGTGAGAACATGAAACTGCAAAATATATAAAATGACAAACAATTTTTATTGTAGTTTATAAAAATCCATAAAATATGTTGAAAACATATCATTTTAAAAAGACATTAGTACAAAAATAAACCCTTGATAGTCATGAATCATCCATGCACATGTTAATGGTCTACGTGTTACGTGGGATCCCCCGCTTCTTCAGGACCAAGTATGTAAGATGCACGTAGGGTATTGTACTAAGTATCCACACATTGCTCTCGCAGAGGGGATAATAGATGAAAGAATGATAAACCATGCAGCACGAAAGGAGAATGGAATATATCAGGATATATTTGCCCACCAGGTCCATGGAATGAACACGAGATCTTTTAAAGGCTGAGATGTGAGGAAAAAGCCAGGCACCATATGTATATGGATGAATCAGAAAAATGTGGGTTCTCAAAGCTAATAAGCCAACCCAAACAGGAAAAAACATCTCTTCCCAGCAGATAAACATCTCTTAACCTGAAGCAGTCATATCAGTAGCAACATATATAACCCCATGGCAGATGCTAGTCCAAATCCCCCCTGGCAGCTAATGCTCATCTGGTGGTGCCTTTCCAAGCTGCTGAGGGAGGAAAGCTAAAGAATGTATCTTCTCTTGGTATGTCCAGGATCCTTGGGATCCTGACTCTTGTATCGATCCAGAGCTGTGCCCAACTTCAGTTCCAGCTTGGCTGAGAGCAGCGGGAGCCATTGGCTCCAGATGCTGTCAGTCATATCCTGTGAGCAGAGAGTGAGGGGGGCTGAGCAGTGCTGTGTGTGTCAATGGACACACATAGCCTGGCTCAGGATCGAGCCCACACATCTTCCCCCATAGCAAGCGCTTGATATGGGGACAGACACAGAAGAGGAGGAGCAAAGATCTCAGGAGAGGAACCCCAGAAAAGGAGGTTCAGGGCTGCTCTGTACAAAGCCATTGTTAAGAGCGGGTGATGCTCGAAGATTTCTTCCTCATGTGGCTACCCTTTAGGCTAATAACATGTGACCTTCCAGAAATGATGTTGTGCAGGCAGAATAGTTCGCAGAATGCACCAATCCAAATAGCATGCTGGGCAGAAACACCGGGTAGTTTCCCAGAGATATGCAAAACCATTGTTAATCCATCCCTTCTACTCAAGAACCTTCCCCTAGGCTTAGCTTACCTTTCCCTTACAAGGGGGTCTGTCCCTGTCTATACACTTCCCACACTGCAGACATACTACCAAGGCCCAGCACAGGCTATATAATGCCTCTCCCAGTCCAAGATGGTTGCCCAAATCTCGAGAAAGCTCTGTGTCCAATCAGGTCCCAAGATTGTGGCCTCACCTCTTCTCCTCTCCACCTCATCAAATCAGAGAACAGCTTGTATTCTTTGAAAATATACAAGGCATTCTATGAAAGGTGGAAGCACTGAGCACATTGAATAGTGTGCAGAGGGGCAGACATTCACACAGAACATGAGCAGGACCCAGAAGATCACGGCACCGACTACTACAGTGATTGTCAGCTTCCCCACCGGCCCATCAGGTTTGAGTTATGCAAACTTACATTGTGCAAAGCTGGACTGATATAAGTATCCAATACAAATGATTCCTGGAGCTCAGCTTTGATGATTTGCTTTTAATGCCTATTGCTTCAATTTGTTCTTGTTTTTTGTTTTTTTTTAAATACTGTAGCTGCTGACTTTTACTATTCACATACTTACCAGTGCCTGGGGTCTAGTACAGTGTTGCAGCAGCCAATTCTTCATACCACCGCAGGTCCCTGGAGCTACCATATTGGATATAGGGGCCAGTTGTGGCTTCCTGAGGAACCACAGAAAGATCGCCACTGCGTGAGTTTGTGTGCGTCTTTGTGCATTGTCCTGTAGCCTCCTGGGACATGGCTGCGGGAAAGGATGGAATGGGGCAAGGAATGCCATTTTCGCACAAGTGAGAATTGCAGAAGTGGGAGCGAGTACTGATATAAAAACGGGACTCACTTCCCCTCTCCCCCCCAAAAAACCTGTAGCTTAAGCTGGCCATACATGGATCAAAATTCGGCCAGTTCAGCAGGGACCTGCCAAATTTCGATCCAAGTATGGGCAGGCAATAGATTCACTCGTGTGCAACCAGCCTGTTGGATTTTTACCACAACAGCGGGAAGCAGTCCCCTATCCACCTTGAATGTTCTGATGGGGGAATCGGATCTGGTTGAATGAAAAAAAAATATGAGACAGCCCTGTATGGGCTGCCTTAGTTTCAGGCTGCGGCAAGGGAGCGAATCAGCAGGGCTTCACTTTTTAGGAAAAGTTCTGCTTTAAGTTTACATTCCCATACATTTAACAGTACTCTAAAGAATTTTTATAAATAACAGATAACACTGCCAGGAAACAAATCACTTCTACTTCTGTATTATAAATGATTTAATGCTTCTCACCTGGACTGAGAGGTTGCTCTGTATACCCATGCTGTTCATCTCTGCTATCTCAAAAGCCTTCTGCAACTTCTGTTCCATGCTCCGAACATAGACACAAGTGTTCACATCCCCTCCTGTCCCCATCAACTTCAACACTGTTGATAAAAAAAATCAGCACAATATTAATAAAAGGGAAAATGTGAAAAGGACAGCCTGTCCAAAACTCATATCTTGTTTTTTTAGGAGATGCTGTAAATTTAAACAGTGCCTATTTTCCCAATAACTTTCAATGTCCTATTGGAGGGATCTCTGCATTAGACATCATGTGTCCACATCTAAAAGTACAGGGTGGGCCATTTGTATGGATACACCTTAATAAAATGGGAATGGTTGGTGATATTAACTTCCTGTTTGTGGCACATTAGTATATGTGAGGGGGGGAAACTTTTCAAGATGGGTGGTGACCATGGCCAGTGGTGGGTAGAACTTTTCAAAGGGGGGGAGTGTATATGATTACACGGTGTTTGTCCTTCAATTATAGTGGTTGGTAAGGGTAAAATAATTCCACATAGGTATGTTTACCGGGTGGGACATGAAAATCTACACCTGTGTACTACAGATTACGTCTCTAGGGAGGTTATCCTGTAACTTTCAATAACCCTTTTATCCGTGACAAATTTAAATGTCGTAGAGGATTTTTTTGTTCTATACTCAAAACCTGTCCGACAGGAAAAGTGTAAAAGGGAAAATAATTATAACACGACTAAAAAAAATAGTTGTCA
>BLSH010492922.1:1010498-1021275 GCA_018402905.1 Glandirana rugosa | reverse complement strand
AAGTTTGGGGGAAATTGGATAACATCTAAGGTCTTTTTGGTACGTTAAGCAACATTAAGCGCCCCAAAAATGAAGCTTAATGTCTCTAGTTTGCCTTCTGGGATGGCGAATCCTACGAAACTTCCAGGATAGGTTTGGGAAGTGGAGAACTTAGGTTGTGCAAAGTTTCAGGGCCATTGATTGAGGTTTAGGCACTTTATTACACGTTAAGCAACATTAAGCAGTTTTCACATTAAACGTTTTAGGATTGTAAAATATTGCTTAATGTGAATAACTTTTGGTGCGGTTTCCCAAATGATCTGAAATTTTCAGAATATGTTGTCATAGACAGAGTCTTGTATTGAGTGAAGTTTGGGGGAAATTGGATAACATCTAAGGTCTTTTTGGTACGTTAAGCAACATTAAGCGCCCCAAAAATCATGCTTAATGTCTCTAGTTTGCCTTGTGGGAAATCAAATCCTACGAAACTTCCAGGATAGGTTTGGGAAGTGGAGAACTTAGGTTGTGCAAAGTTTCAGGGCAATCGATTGAGGTTTAGGCACTTTATGGTACGTTAAGCAACATTAAGCAGTTTTCACATTAAACGTTTTAGTATATCCCGATTCAGAACATTGATTGGTAGTTATTACTATCAAGTATGAAGGAGAGGAAGTAAAGAGATTTGACGTTAATAAGCTACATACAGGTTATTACAGATACATACAGAAAGCTAAAATATCAAGAAGAAATTAAGACAACAAGGTTAATGAACAAGAAAAAGGAAGATGGGAATAAAGAGAATCTGCAAAGAAAATGTATTGGTAACCAGACCGTACAGAATCTAAGGAAATATTGGTTTAATGAGGAATGTAGAAAGGCAGTAGAAGAATTGAACATGTCCAGGTCTAATCTGCCAGAGAAAAAACAATAGCAAGTACAGAAGAATTTACTGGAAAGAGCAGAATGGTCAAAAAATATGAAAGTTTAGAAATAAACCCCTCTGGGGTGAGATTTTTTTAGGCACAAAACAATAAACAAATATATATAAAAGGTATTGTGGTGTGATAGCGGCGACTTAGACGCGGACCAACTAATGATTCTCTTGCATTTGTATGGGGATTGAATTTGGCAACCGTCATTCTGGCTACAGACCCTACAGGCATATCTTACAAGTCCCGGCAGACATCCTATCTGCTATATTATTACCTTCCTCCACTATCTATGGTACAGTGTCCTGCTATTCCTGTGATGTCAGATTAGATCCATCCTATTGTCTTAGCAGAATCCCTTGTCTGCGCTTTCCACCCTTGGCAGCCCCTCCACCCTGAGCCTTTGGTCCTGCGTCTCGGGGTGGTACCTGGATCCCTGATGTGGGGTGGTGGTCCCGGCCATCTGTCAGTCCCCCTATTTTAGGAGGCCTTTATGGACACCGAAAAGCCATTATTGTTTTTAAAGATATAGTTTGTTTTTTTCCCCACCAATAGCCAAAAAAGTCTTCCTTTTTTAACTAAGCCGCTATCTAAACAAGTATTGTGCGACACAGTGACAACACTATGAAAATATTGATGCTGAGTACAATTTGCGGCACCTCTGATAAAGGTCACTTTCCAAAATGCATTTTGGACTGCCATTTCTCTGCAGCATATAAATATCTTTGCAATCTTTGTGGTCCCCAATTCCTAAGGCCTCATACACACGGGCGTCTGTGAAAAAATAGGCAAAACATCGGGTACGACGTTTTGGAAACAACCTGCGTTTTTACCAGCGTTTTGCATCAGCGTTAGTGAGCGTTAATGAGCGTCGGCGTCAATAGGCGTTTTTTTAAAAGGATCAGTCCTCTGCTATTTTTCAACCAAAAAACGCCAGTTAACGCCGGTATGGCGTTAGTGAGCGTTTTGCCGATTGGCGTCAATAAACGCCAAAACGCTACAGCCTCAGAACGCACTGGTCCTGCGTTCTAGAAACAGCTCACTAACGCCGACGCCCTCTACTGCTCACAAACGCCGGCGTTTTTAGAGGGCCATTGAATAACATGGAGAGCTGCAAAAAACGCCCCTTAACCACTTAAAGACCGGAAGGATTTCCAGCTTTAGAACCGGAGCCCTTTTTGCGATTCGGCGCTGCGTTGCTTTAACTGACAATTGCGCGGTCATGCGACATTGTACCCAAACGAAATTTGCGTCCTTTTTTTCCCACAAACAGAGCTTTCTTTTGGTGGTATTTGATCACCGCAGCGTCATTTCTGATCGCCGCTATAAACAAAAGAAGAGCGACAATTTTGCAAAAAAAAAACTAATTTCTCACTTTTTGCTAAAATACAAATCCAAAAAAAATATATAAAAAAACATTTTTTTTCATCGGTTTTGGCCGATTTATATTCTTCCTCATATTTGCGATAAAAAAAATTGCAATCGGCGTTTATTGATTGGTTTGCGCAAAAGTGGTCGCGTTTACGGATGATGAGAATTCATTTTTGGGGTTTTTATTTTTTTTTTATTTTTTACTAATAATGGCGGCGATCTGCGATTTTTAGCGGTACTGTGATATTTCAGCGGACATGTCGGAACATTTTGACACTTTTTTGGGACCATTGGCATTTATACAGCGATCAGTGCTATAAAAATGCACTGATTACTGTGTAAATGCCATTGGCAGTGAAGGGGTTAACCTGCAGGGGGCGCTCTAAGGGTTAACTATGTTCCCTGGGCGTGTTCTAACTGTAGGAGGACTGCCCTATCTGGGGAAGGGAAGTGGTCACAGCCCTTCCCCCTCACACAGAGCGGAGGTCCGTGTTTACTTACACGGACCTCCGCTCCTTCACTCCGGGGGGGGGGGCATCGCGGGTGGCCGGCGGCAATCGAAGCCGCCGCACCCGCTCCCTGGCCCTCCCCGGACACAGCGGCACGCGCTCACTGTGCGCGATCTGGCGGCCGCCGTCGTATGACGGCGTTTCGCCTTATAGAGCCACTTTGCCGCCGTCAGATGCCGATCGGCGGTCGGCAAGTGGTTAACGTGGCGTCAAAAAACGCACGTGTGTATGAGGCCTAATACTTGTATTATATGTGTTGTTTACAAACAAATTGTTTTTAAATTTTGTATAAAATAAAATATACCTTTTATATATATTCGTTTATTGTTTTGTGCCTAAAAAATCTCACCCCAGAGGGGTTTCTTTCTAAACTTTGGCAACAGAGATGATGGCACATATCTAGCTCCAGGCTCAGGACAATCCCCCTTTTTCAAAATAAATGAAAGAAAAGATAAAAGGAAGATGTACTAGAGAACTAAAGAAAGGTGAAGAATAATTCAGCGAGGTTAGTGTAGTAAAGAAAGAGTTCCAACTGTGAATGATGATATACAGAAATAAAAATAGGTATTGGGAAGGTAGAGAAAATATTAGGCTGTCTAAGATGATGATCTTGAAAATTTGAAATCTTATTTTATTGTGCGGAAATAGAGATACAAGTCCCATCGAATGATAACAACGAAATGGACAACAAATTGTTGAAATAGAATAAAGAACCAGAGGGGAGGGATTAAAGTAGAACTATAGGCAAAACCCCAGCAAATTTAGGGAATTCCCCTGGGACCTCTGTCCCCATTGGAAGATTTTGCCTCTATTACTTTTCTGGGGACGACCCAAAATGTAGGTTTTCTTTTACTTTCACTTTCAATTGTATTGGTAAACAGGACAAATAGAGAGGGGGGAATCTCCTTAATGGGGGCACAGACAGCAATAAAAACTGACAGGTGTTATAATCTCCCTCTACTCTATCCAAAACTAAAAAAAAAGTTTTGTCTTCAGTTATACTTTAAATTTGGACCTTTGAAAACAAGACAAGGATGACTTTACGGAGGTGCACACATGAACAAATAATGGAGGGATTGTAGCCATATAGGTGACACTTGTAGCAAAAAAGTTGAGAATGTTACATTATTTTGTTAAATTGCATTAAGTGCCCATTCACACAGGGGCGATTTGCGCTCCAACTTGAGTTGCCCCAAGTCGCTTGACATTTGAAATCCCATTGAAATGAATGGGAGGCGTCTTAATGTACACTACAGAAGTCGGAGCGACTTCAAAAAAGGTTCCTGTACTACTTCAAGGCGACTTCTATCCAACTTGTGCCCATAGAATTGAATAGAAGCGACTTTACAGTTAAAAGAAAATAATTTATCCAAGGCAACCCCCTCCCTGCTCTGATTGGCCACAGGCAAAGTCCCCTGGCATGACGTTGCGTTGTAAGTCACCTGAAGTCAGCTGAAGTCGTGCTGAAATCAACTAGCAAAGTAACGCAGAAGTCGGGTTGCCCCTGTGTGAATGCAGCCTAACAGTTTGATTTTCAGGACAAGTCTTCAAGGTGTACATCTTCTTGGTACAAGGGGTTTAGTAAATGAAAGCTTAAGTTTAGTTAAATGTTTTCTTTTCAGCTTAAGTACTTACATTCAATGCAAAGTGTTCCTTGTGTGGCTTGCTAGGTCTTTTAAGTTGAAATATGAAGTCTCCCCAAATCCCTATACCTCAAAAGCTGTGATCTTCTGGTTCCACAGGGGTTAAAACAACCCGGCTGAACCTGTCATAGGCACCTGTCCAGAGTGCCAACTATGCTCGCCCTTTCAGCCCCCCTCCTCCATTCATAGTAGCTGTACTATTATGGGCAGGTGAATGAAAGGTCCACCTTCTCCAATCATAGATTGCATTTCATTGATGGAAGCTACAGTACAGGTTCTATGAATGCAGGAGAGGGGGCAGAAAAAGTGGGCATAGTTGGCACTTTTGACAAGTGCCTATGACAGGTCCAGCCAATTGTACCAACCCCCGCAGCACTGGAAGATTAAATTTTCAGGGTTTGGGGGGGAGGAGGGGCAGAAGACTTTGAATTGCAACTGAAAGACCAGCCACTTTACATTGAATGTTGACCCTTTTTAAACATAAATCTTTAATTAAAGCGGTTGTAAAGGCAGACAGTTTTTTTAATGCATTCAATGCATTAAGATGAAAAACTTTCTGTGAGCAGCAGCTGCCCCAGCACCCCCTAATACTTACGTGAGCCCCATCTCTATCCAGCGATGTCCACGAGTGCTTTGGCTCTCCCTCCAGCGCCATTGGCTCCCGCTGCTGTCAATCAAAGTCAGTCAATCAGGATAGAGAGGGGGCGGGGCTGAACCAGGCTGCCTGCCGTGGGGGCACTCAGCAGGAGGGAGGGGCCAGGAGCACCAAAGAGGGACCCAAGAAGAGGAGGATCCGGGCTGCTTTGTGTAAAACCACTACACAGAGCAGGTAAGTACAACATGTTTATTATTTTTATAGAAAAAAACAGACATTACAATCACTTTAAATGTAGACTTCAATTGCCAATTTGACAATTAGAATTTTGCTAATTTATGTGTCTCTATACTGCTTGGACCAAGAAAAATTATTATATTATTATTATTATTATTATTATTATGATACAAGATTTATGTAGTGCCGGCAGTTTGCTCAGCACTTTACAAAATGAAGGCAGACATTACAGTTACAATACAATTTGGTACAAGAGGAATCAGAAGGCCCTGATCGTTAGAGCTTACAATCTAAGAGGGAGGGTCGAAGGATACAAAATGTAATAACTGTGGGGGATGAGCTGATGAAGAAAGTAAAAGCACAGTGTCTTAGAAGCAGGATAAGCTTCTTTAAATAGAATGGTTTTCAGGGATCTTCTAAAGATGGATAGATTAGGAGATAGTTGAAGACCCATGGGAATAGGAAATGGGAGGACCTTGAAAGTTTATCCTAAAACCATGTACTGTTGGTGCAAATAAAAAGTTAAATACAAGGAACAAAGTCAAGAAGAGTATTTTCAGAATAACTTACCCTGTACTGAAAATGAACCAGTAAGAAATATCATGGTTATCTCCTGGCTAAATATCACATATAATGTAACGTATTGATAAAATGTTTGTCAATGAGATTAAAACCTTATGTTGAATAGCTTGTGGGAGACCATCGATGGGGCTTTCAGAAAAACAGGTCAACCACAGATCAAATTTTCTTGTTACAAGCAATGCTGTAAAAATTCAGTGAAAATTATATCAACTTGTACCACCACCATATTGATTACAACAGGTCTGTAAAAAGAAAGCATTATATAAAACACTGCAGGAACTTGGAATCCCTACTAATTACTAAAGGCTAATGGATGCGAGAGCTCAAGTACAAAAAGTAGTCAAAGGTTCAAGGAAAAACAGAAATTCCAGTGAATGGAGGCAGAGAGATGTCTCCTGTCACCTATGTTTAAAGCTCAACTCCAACTTTTTTTTTTAACCCAACCCCCATTTTAAAGACGTGTGAGCACCCTACTGACCAGAGGTACTATGACTCCAGACTGGTGTATTGACACACCCTCAAGTGGAATGTTCATGATGGCCTGTTGGGTTGTAGGACTCTAACAAAACAGATATTGTCATTTTTAAAAGATTGAACACAACTTTCTCTCTATATGACTTTATTGCAGGCATCCTCAAACTACGGCCCTCCCGCTGTTGCAGAACTACACATCCCATGAGGCATTGTAAAACTTTGACATTCAAAGACATGACTAGGCATGATGGGAATTGTAGTTCCTGAACAACTGGAGGGCCATAGTTTGAGGACCCCTGCTTTATTGATTAACTCTCTGCAAATGTATAGGTGAGGTTCTCACTCACTTCCTATACTATAGTAGCCATTAGAGGAAAAATATATAAATCTGTATGATCTGTATCATAAAAATATGGCACATGAGGAAAAAAATAATAAAATAAAAATAAGCAGACATGACTATCACATCAGCTACTTTGATATCAACTATAAATGTGTACTTGCTGAAAATTGACTGTAGAGACAGCAATTGAAAAGGTATAGTTTGCCGTTACCTTACTACTTTTAGAACATTTGTGGGTTTTTTTACATCTTTCCACTTACCTGTTCTTAGCCTAAAGTTGATGGTAGGTTCTGCTTTCCACGGTTCAGCTTTTACTGGCACTGACTGAAGGGTTGGAATGATAGTTCTGAGGCGAGAGACATCGAACACATCATTTCTTGTGAGGACAGATACGATGGCTGAAGGGATGTAAAGCAAGGCGTTCACAGATACCGAATACCCAACAGTCATATTCGTTGACGGGGGCTGTAAATATATGATGAAGAGTTAAATTAGCATCTGTTTCCTAAAGGGTGTTTCCACTGTAAATGGGAAATTAATCTATGTTTGAAAAGAACCGTTCAACTTTGAGATTATGTAATAAACCAAACAGGCACAGTATGTCAGTAGCACATTGTCCTAGTAGTTATGACTCCTGCCCTGCAGTCATTAGTTCAAATCCCAACCAGGATACCACCTGCATGGAGTTTGCATGTTCTCCCTGTGCTTGTATTGGTTTCCTCCCACACTCCAAAGATATGCTGCTAAGTTAACTGACTCTGGTCTAACTTGGCCCTAGTATGTGTGTGTGTATGCATGTGAGATGGGAACCTTAGGTTGTAAGCTCCCTGAGGGCAGAGCTTGATGTGACCATACAATATGTAATGCACTGCCTAAATTGTTGGCACTATATAAACACCTTTAATAAATAAATGTCTCAATAAACACACACTTAATATCAGTGGGACCTGCCGATAGAAACATAGAAACATAGAAAAGTGACGGCAGAAAAAGACTGAGTAGTCCATCGAGTCTGCCCCTTTTTATTTATTTATTTATTTTTATAATTTTTTTTTTTTTTTACATTAACCTTGTTGTCTGACTATAGATTTATGTTTATCCCAAGCATTTTTGAAGCCATTTACTGTTGACTGTCTCACAACCTCTGTTGGTAGTTTATTCCAATCATCAACCACCCTTTCAGTAAAATAATACTTTCTAAGATTAGTTTTGAACTTCCCCCCAGTTAGTTTTAGGCCATGTACCCGTGTTCTTGATTTTGGTTTCATATTGAAAAGACTGCCCTCCTGAATCTTATTCACCCCCTTGATGTATTTAAAGGTTTCAATCATGTCTCCCCTCTCCCTTCTTTCCTCCAGACTGTACATATTAAGTTCCTGAAGTCGCTCTTGATATGTTTTATCCCCCAGACCTTTCACCATTTTTGTTACCCGTCTCTGAACTCGTTCTATCTTATAAAATATCTTTTTTTGTAAGTGAGGTCTCCAGAACTGGACACCGTATTCTAAGTGAGGTCTCACTAAAGATCTATATAGAGGAATCAGAACCTCTTTCCTCCTGCTGGTGATCCCTCTACTGATACATCCCAGAATTCTATTTGCTTTTCCCACTGCCTGGTCACTCTGTTTGCTCATTTTGCAATCATCTGAAATAAGCACCCGCAAATCTTTTTCTTCTGTAGTGCTGGCTAACACTGTGCCCCCAATGCTGTACTCTCTAAGCGGATTCTTTTTCCCTAGATGCATTATTTTACATTTAGAAATATTGAACTGCAGTCTCCGCTGCTTTGACCAATCTTCCAGCAATGCCAAATCATGTTCCATGTTACAGACACATCCAGGGATATCAACCCTATTACACAACTTTGTATCATCAGCAAAGAGACATACTTTGCCCAACAAACCTTTAGTTATATCACTTACATATAGGTTAAATAGAACAGGACCCAGTACAGAGCCTTGTGGTACCCCACTAGTGACTGCTCTCTGCTCTGAGTGAATCCCATTTACAACCACACTCTGGGATCTATCCTTTAACCAACTGCATATCCACTGAACCACCCAAGGGTTAAGTCCCAGCTTGTACAACTTTTGTATCAGATCATTATGTGGAACTGTATCAAAGGCCTTGCTGAAATCAAGATACGCTATGTCCACAGCACCACCCTGCGGAAGTTTTGATGCCCATGCAACACCCCTTTTTTATGATCACCTATTTTACAGGTAACAATTTTCAATTTTATAGGTCCTAACTCCCTCAGAATCGCGTAAAAAATGTGCACATAAACCTAGAAGAGATGTACAGTACTTCTGATGCTAATGGCCAATAAAATGTCGATAACTGTACAGGTTAAAGCTGCCCTTTTGTCTTTGTTACCTATATGCACAAAGATGCTGTTCTGAATGGTAGTTCTGGACCCTGTCTAATATACCCAGGGTTGATAAAAAACAATGATTTAAAAAAAAAAAAAATAAACATTTAAAAAAATTTGATTTTTTTAATTTACGGTAAATCTGATTTCTTTTTTATTTTTATCAAATTTATTTTAATAAAATGCCCTTTGAGTAAAAATCGATCTATCTAAAGATAGTTATCTATTTAAGATACATTAATAATTTTATTTATTCAGCATGAAATGGAGTTTAGTTATGTAGCATGAGACTGTATAGTCTAACAGCTTATTATCCTAAATAGGAAACCTTCATTTTGTTTGCAAATATTAAAAATTCTAACTACCAGCAAGAATAAGTCCTTACATTTAAAGAGCACCTGTCATTTCAGATCCATCATGGCAGTGCCTGTTAGTGGGCATCCACTCACCTGCTGCCACCACGTCCCTCCCCTTGTTGTGTCACTGCTGCATCACCAGTCGTCCCATTAAAGTGAATGGGACTGTCGGGGAGTCAACAGCGGGTCAGAGGAGGAGCCGCTGTGGGACAGAGATGACCGTTGCTCTTTAAAAATCGAGTTGATTTAAATCGAGCCTTTTTATTAGTGATTTAAATCGAATCCACGCTGAATATACCCCGCACCAAAAGTGCTTTGTTCCTTTTCTTTGTGGGGTTGTTTTTTGGCATGAAATAGCACAAAATACCAACAGACTTTAAATAGTAGTTAAACATAATGGGGTTAATTTACTAAAGATAAATAGACTGCATTTAGGAAGTGCAGTTGCACTCATTTTTCCCAGAGCTTAGTGAAATGGGTAAGGTCTTCTGATTTCCATCATCCAATTATGTCTGAGCAAAAATGCTGCTTTCTTTTTATTTGCCTTGCACCTGACTGGGTATTCTTTACAAAGTGAAGCTTCACTAAGCTCTTGGGAAAATCAGTGAAAGTGCACAGTTTCTTTGCCTTATAGGCTCAATATGAATTTGAAATGTCTTTCCACAAACATCTTTGCTAACGTCAGATTGGAAGCTCAACAGAAAACATTGACACAGATCTATCCCGTCCTATCCTATACAGTAACAATTGGCCAGGAAATCCAACCCAGCTAATAACAGTTTATAAGACTGGACAGGTTAAGGATCGCACACAAACATACGCTCATTTCCCAACCATGCCATAATCAACAAGATCAGAGAAGATTGATCCTATGCCTTTTGGCTTTAGAGCCATACTGGTCAGTCTCAAGCAAAGGCCTAGTCCCTCATTAGGCTGTCATCAGCTATGGGCAAACTGAACAGGCCCTGAACATCTACTGTTAGAAATTAGAAAAACAGACCCTCTGGTGGGACTTTAACCACTTGACAACTGGGCACTTAAACCCCCTTAACAACCAGACCAATTTTCAGCTTTCAGCGCTCTCACATTTTGAATGACAATTACTCAGTCATGCAACATTGTAACAGTTCACCAATTTCAGGGTGGTCTCCCAGACAAAAAGATTAAAGATTGTCATCTACAAGTCCCGGACAAGTCAAACGGGTATCGACTACTGTCGGATTACTCCCTGATCCGGAAACGAACTCTGACTGGTCATACCGAGATTTCGGTTTTCCGTATCCTAGTTAGAAGAGACTAGAACAACTAATACCGTACCAACCCTTTACTCGCATACAAACACACGCTAGGAATTGGACAGGTCAGAATATTTGACAATAATCGACCCA
>BLSH010492922.1:984093-1003571 GCA_018402905.1 Glandirana rugosa | reverse complement strand
GTTTTCCTTTATTGGAGTAAGCTTATGCTGCTTCTCTGACATAGGTTTCTTTATTTATCATGTTTCACAGTAATGTCCTATTTGCCGATTGTTATTTGGAGAGACATTAGATACACCTTGATGGTTTCCCCTGAAGGGCACTCCTGGCTCTGATATAGAGCAGGAAGTTGAATTTAATGTTTGGGTACTATAATCTGTGGAATTGTGGTCCCCTTTGTATATATGTATAAAAGTTTTCAATTAATTCCCATGGGATTTGAATCTTCCACCTTAAAAGGATTTGATTAGATTTAATACATCCTGCAGCCATTTCTTTCCATCGTTTTATATTGTTTTTTCTTTTGTAGTTCAGACTGTTGTGGCCCCTCTCCCATAGTGGCCAGGCCCTTATAAAGGTCCTTTATTCCTGACTTACATTTATTCATCTTGCAAGTAAGTGCAGGCTATGCCTTTCAATTATTATTACTAATAATGGGAGGAAATCAGTTTTGGCTCCTCTCTTTGTAATATTTAATCATCATCTATTTGGATAATCTGTGAAACATTTATATCTTTTGTCTATATATTTTTTGTTCAGTTTTTTTGGCGGGCCTTTGGTCCTGTGGGGCTGTCTATGGGCATGCAGCGCCCCCCTTCCCTGGTGTGACGTGTGTAGTTGTCTGGGATTTGGTGTATACCAGGCCTCGGTGACCGAGCCAAGCTGAAAGAGGTGAACATATCCATGTTATACATATATAAAACAAACTATTTTGTGGCACAAATATTGCTCTATAATCACAGTTATATGCTATTGTTATGCTAAACTACTATTTGTTCTTTTTCTGTTATTCCTTTTTGCTATATAGCAATAAGTACTCTCATGATAGCCCGTGTAAATCCCTGATGAAGCCACATCGGTGAAACATGTAGGATATGGACCATCATGCGATACAGCCATCATCAAGCTTTGTACTATCTGCTAATTGTTTTTAACCTCTCTGAACCGGTATTGTAACAATGTATTCTACATACCCCTTTTTTAAATTGTATAAATAAATATTGTTTTTACATAATCAGTGATTGTGAATTGAGTCATAAGGCACTGCTATAATCCCACCTATCCCTTCCCTAGCCTTTCCCTTCTCTATCAAATATGACATATATGGGATGAGGTGCCAATACATATTGTGTCGCTAGGTCACCTGACTTCAAATGTACTTGAATAATGTTTTTTTAAATGTAGAGTTTAGTGTCACTTGAATTAAAGAGGAAACATAATTTTATATGAACATCTCATTCCATATAGAATTCTATCAATAGTTTCCATTTAAGACAGCTATACACAGCTTGTTTACATGATACTTACAGTTACTACTGTCAGATTTAGGACTTGAACTGACATATTCAATGCTTGACTAAGAGTACTGCTAAGGAAGTCCCTCAGCCTCTGTGCTTCATCACTTGTTGGCAAACTCGACAGGGTGAGAACTAGCAAGAAGAGACAATCAACAATGAGTGAATATTCTAATCTTCACTACCCCTGTTTGATATGAATAAATTAAATGTTCTAAGGTGTTCTGATCTCATCCTTGCGTGCAAATACACTGCTTACAAACAATCCAAAATGAAAGTTTTGCATGAAAATTTCTAATAATTTTCGGCTACTTACAAGCTTGCTGGGGGAGTTTTTGCAGCCAATATAAAATGTCTTTTAAAAAATGTATTTGAAGAGCAAAATGCCTGCCATTATCATCTCTGAAATGGTTCATTGAGAAAATAAAATATATAGTCTAGCTTCCCGCTCTTTCATTCTCTGCTTGAGCAACTGGATGATGCACTTAAAAGGAAGGAAATTAAACACTGAAGTGTGACCTTAGGCTTTTACCAGCAAGAAAGGATAATTTGTTGGTTTACCCAATATATACATTATTTATTGACCAGCAATTGCAGTTGTAAAACTAATTTCCATTCATTTTCTGTGGTTTTCAAAACGTACCCTATTTTATTTATTCTAATGTGATTTTTTAGAATAATTTTAAATGAACACATCTTATGTGTATTTCTTGCACTTGTATGCTATTTTAGATAGTGTCAAGAAGCTGGACATGGGTTGACCTGACATTCCCAATGGATGCTCTTCTGTGATAATATTGGTATTATAAAGGAATAGGTGAACAGTGCTGGTCTCCCCTATGACCCTCTTGATATACCTCTATGGGTGAAAACGTAATGTGTAAACAATGCTATATAAAATGCTTGCAGTGATAGATACAATGCTATATAAATTCTTGCAGTGATAGATACAATGCTATATAAAATGCTTGCAGTGATAGATACAATGCTATATAAAATGCTTGCAGTGATAGATACAATGCTATATAAAGTGCTTACAGTGAAAAGCCGCGCTAAATTTAATGGTGCAATAATTGATAATAATACAAGTGAAAAAGTCTTTTGAAAAGTGCTCTGTCTTCTTTAAATTTCATCAAACGGTGATCACGGTGCATCGACTCGATCATTGAAAATGGGGATATATCCCACTCACCAGATTTGTTGGGCTTGTTCACCTTATAGTAAACCAAGTCAGAACAGCCTTTAGGTCTCTTTAAGGGGGGACTTTTACCTCTGCTGTAGATAGGGATGGATCCTTCCGTTGCCACCTTGGTTGAACTTTAAAAGCATTTAAAAACCAGGATAAAAGACAGTCCAGATAGTCCTATAGGCAGCTTTTGATAATGTTGCAAAATCCGATGAAATGCGCCAAGCTTGATTCCGCAAAGGTCAATAGAAGCCCAGAAGGAGGAAAGAGCACCAAGGAATGTCAATAGTGGGCGCCATCTCCACAAAGCAAGGGGCACAATAGAACTATTTGGACTGTCTTTTATCCCAGGTTTTAAATGTGGCAACACAAAGGACCCATCGCTATCTACGGCAGAGGGAAAAGCCCCCCTTTAAAGAGACCTAAAGGCTGTTCTGACTTGGTTTACCATAAGGTTAATAAGTCCAACAAATCTAGTGAGTGGGATATACCCCCATTTTCAGTGATCGAATGAACGCACCATGATCACTGTTTGATGAAATTTAAAGAGCACAGAGCACTTTTCAAAAGATGTTTTCACTTGTATTATTATCAATTATTGCACCATTAAATTTAGCACAGTTTTTTCACTGTAAGCGCTTTATATAGCATTGTATCTATCACTGCAAGCACTTTATATAGCATTGTTTACACATTAAGTTTTTACCCATAGAGGTATATCAAGAGGGTAATAGGGTAGACCAGCGCTGTTCACCTATTCCTTTATCACATTGGTTACTTTACAAGCAGCAGCTATTCATTAATTTGTTAAAAGTATTTTGGTTCAATACACCCCTAATTTCTGGCGTGAGTGCACACATACAAATATTGGTATTATAACTTGTCCATAATATCCTAATTTAATCTATAGCACACTATAAGATATATTTATAAAGCAATAATGTGACATTCAATGGTGAAGAATTATTCATTGTCATTTAAAATGCATCCAGAAGATTCGTCTGCAGTAACTTTTTGGTGAATGTCAGATTACCCACTTTATAATATTAACCCACTTTTTTATCTTTAAAGGATGGGAATAAAAGAAGAGATGCTACCTGAGGTCTGACAGTTGTGTTGTCAAATGACTGAACCCATGTTGGTAACATATTGGGGTTGATTTACAAGTGCATTTGCATTCTGCATGGGCATTTGCTCCAAAGCTTAAAAAATGAGGTGAAGTTTCACTTTGCAAAGAATACCCAATTACATTCAAGGAAAATTTAAGTCAGCCGAGCTTCCCCTCATTTACCAAGCTCTGGAGCAAATGCCCTTGAAGAGTGCAACTGCACTTGCACAGTGCACAGTTTATTTGCCTTTAGTAAATCAACCTTAATATGTCTTCCAGCTCCTAAAACTGACAATAAACTGGTAGTTTTTCAAATGAAAGTTTTTATAAAAAATCTCATCAGTACATTCAATAATGCTAACAGAGACTTAAAAAAGTTTGAAAGTACCTAAAAATTGATTTGCTTTTAACTTGCTTAAAATTTGGTTTGAATGGAATTTCCCAAATCAAAACCACATTCCCTGTTAGAAGTTTGTTTGTGCGAGAAAAATTTTCCATCCTGTTCCTTCAAAGTTGAAAACTTACGTTAATTTGACCCCACAATCATTAGAAAATCAAAGAATATTCCTAAATAAAAGCTTTTTTAAAGAAATTCTACTAGTGTATGGCCAGCTTAAGTAACCATAGCACAGAACCCTATAATATAGAATAAATTAAAATGAAAAAATAGTATCTACAGATTATAAAATCTAACAGTGTGTTCTTTTCAGGTATCATTCAAGTTGTATTGTAACTTCAACTTGTTCTGTATTATTGGGTAAGAATAATAAAAGACTGAGAACTCTGAAAGAGCTTACCTGTTCTGATCATAGTGTCTGATGAGGGCTGGCATCCAAATTGCACAGGCGTTGTTGCTGGTGTTGAAAGTATGGTACTCAGGATTGTGCTCAAAACAGTAGTAGCATTCGATACTGGCACCAAAGGAGCGTTTGTTGTCTTGGTGGACATCACTGTGGCGGTTACAGCTGATGTAGTTATGCTACGAGGGTGAGCAGTTGATGTAGTGGTGGTGTCTAAAAGAGTGGTAGCAGTGATTGTAGTAAGCACATGTGTTGTAGGCGCATGTGTATTAGTAGTAGCAGTAGTAGTAGTAGTAGCAGAAGTAGTAGTGTTACTACTTGAAGGGGGCACTAAAACTGTACTACTTGTCATTGCAGTTTGAGGAACAACTGTTACAGGTATATATGTTGTGTGATTTGCTATTGTAAAGTTAGTTGGCTTTGAAGTAACAACATTTGATGTCTGAACTTGTGGAGTCCTTGTAATCAGAGCAGTCAACAATGTGTTTGTTACTGGTGCATGGCTTGTGGGGACTGTGTCAGTGATGTAGGATGAAGATGGCACTGTTGTAAAGTTTTTAGTTGCATTTCCTGCAGGTGAAACACTTGAAACCTCAGCAGAAGATGCCATAGTAGAAACTGTAGAGAAAGAACCAGATATGTTTGTTGGAACGATTGCAGTTTTATATGGAAAGGTTGATGAAAGAGGAGATGTTTCGGATGGGGAAGGCAAATGGGATGCAGTTGAAGACATATTGTTTGAAATGGCCTTAGTAATACTTTCAGTGACTGCAGACGATGTTTCTCTATATGTTGTGGACCCTGAGTATGTCAAGGTTTCAGCTGTGTCTGTTGTGTTATGTTGAGTAATTGTGATATTACCTACAGTCGTTTGCATGTGTGTTGAGGATGTCATGCTTTCAGAACTAAGAGACAAATTGAAAGTGTTTGTAGGAGATAACGAATAGCTGTTTGTAGAAGTAGCTTCTGGCTCTATCTGTTTTCCAGATGTTGGCTGAGATACTGAAGATTCAGTAGTGGAGAAGGTCTCATTGATGGTGCTTTGTGAAGTTTCTTGGCTTGTCTGATTTATATATTCTTGCTTACCACTGGATGTTATACTAGGGGATAGAGATGTCTGAGTTGACATAGAAAGATGTGCAATCGTTAGGCTACTAGAATAAGATTGCTGACTTGGGTGAATGGATGTCTGCAAAATCTCTGTTGCTGCTGTAACAGTGTTATATGTAACTGTCTTATTGGATTCTTCTGTTTGTGATTCAACAGAACTTGTGGAACTGGTCTGAAAAGAGGACACTGTTGAAAATTCATCTGGTAACTTTGTAATTGCATTGGTGGGAGTATAAACTGCAGGTTCAGATGTCACCTCTGCAGTTAAAGTTGGTTGTAAGTTTGCTTGTGTTGATGTTTCAGCAACAGCCGTGTAAGCGCCATGTGAAGAAGAAAATGCTGTTGTGTTTAATGTGCTAGGCAATGCTGTAGTAGATATTTCAGTATTATTATCTATTACAGTCACTGATGTTAATATATTTATTGGGGTTGTCTCCACCGATGTTACATATGACGCTGTTGTTGAGATACTTTGCTCAGTATCAGTATTAGGATAGGTGCTCAGTTCAGAAATAGAAGGCATAGAAGACCCTGTTGAGGTTGAGGTTCCAGACTCAGTCTGTGTTACGCTAGAAAATGCATTATTGTCTGTGATGGTTTCAGCTTCAGACTCTGATGTAGCACTGGATGTCCAGGTAGACACAAAAGTTGTAGCAGCACTAGTAGCTTTAGATGGGGATGAGAAAGATGTTGTAATACTGTATAACAAATGTGATGGTGATGTAAGATCAGAGTCTACAGTGCTAATTTCAGTATTAGTCCGCAATGTCATCAGATTACTGGTGGTAATTTCATCAACTTTTGTGGTTAATTGTGGTGCATTAGTATTTTGTTCCATACTTGTACCAAGATTAGAAGTTAATTCGGAAGTAGTTAAAAAGCTATCATTTTTTAAGGTTTCAAAATCTGTCATTGTCGATAAAGAAACTGTACTTTCTTGACTGGAAGTAGTTAAAAAGTCATTGTTTTTTGAGGTTCCAAAATCTGCCATTGTTGATAAAGAAACTGTACTTTCTTGACTGGAAGTAGTTAAAAAGTCATTGGTTTTTGAGGTTCCAAAATCTGTCATTGTTGATAAAGAAACTGTACTTTCTTGACTAGAAGTAGTTAAAAAGTTATTGTTTTTTGAGGTTCCAATATCTGTCATTGTTGACAAAGAACCTGGACTTTCTTGAGTAGAAGTAGTTAAAAAGTCATTGTTTTTTGAGGATCCAAAATCTGTCATTGCTGATAAAGAACCTGTACTTTCTTGACTAGAAATAGTTAAAAAGTCATTGTTTTTTGAGGTTCCAAAATCTGTCATTGTTGATAAAGAAACTGTACTTTCTTGACTAGAAGTAGTGAAAAAGTCATTGTTTTTTGAGGTTCCAATATCTGTCATTGTTGATAAAGAACCTGGACTTTCTTGACTAGAAGTAGTTAAAAAGTCATTGTTTTTTGAGGTTCCAATATCTGTCATTGTTGATAAAGAACCTGGACTTTCTTGACTAGAAGTAGTTAAAAAGTCATTGTTTTTTGAGGTTCCAAAATCTGTCATTGTTGATAAAGAAACTGTAGTTTCTTGACTAGAAGTAGTGAAAAAGTCATTGTTTTTTGAGGTTCCAATATCTGTCATTGTTGATAAAGAACCTGGACTTTCTTGACTAGAAGTAGTTAAAAAGCCATTGTTTTTTGAGGTTCCAAAATCTGGCATTGTTGATAAAGAACCTGGACTTTCTTGACTAGAAGTAGTTAAAAAGTCATTGTTTTTTGAGGTTCCAAAATCTGGCATTGTTGATAAAGAAACTGTACTTTCTTGACTAGGAGTAGTTAAAAAGTCATTGTTTTTTGAGGTTCCAATACCTGTCATTGTTGATAAAGAACCTGGACTTTCTTGACTAGAAGTAGTTAAAAAGTCATTGTTTTTTGAGGTTCCAAAATCTGTCATTGTTGATAAAGAAACTGTAGTTTCTTGACTAGAAGTAGTTAAAAAGTCATTTTCTTGATTGGAAATAGGTGTGTTTGTGACTGTATAATGGAAATCCCCTGTGGAATATGAGTATGGACTTTCTCTGTGCATATCAATACTAGGTGTATCTGTGGACACAGAAGGTGCAAATGTTTCTGACACTGTTTCTGAAGTGGGCAGTGTTAATGCACTCACCTCAGCTGGTGATGAATTGGTAGAAACATCTGGAATAACCAAAGTTGTGAGGCTGTCAGTGATAGCATTTGTTAAATGCCATGTAGTTTGCCTTAAAGGTGATGTTGTTATCAGCTCATTAGTATTCGGTTCCACAATATTATTAGCACTGGTAGTCAACTCATCAGAAGGTGACATGTTGCTGGCCGTGGGTTTCACATTTGTTATTGTTGTTATAAAGACTGTATAGTTGTCGCTTACTGTTGGATTGTTTGTGACACCTGTTGAATCTGTCTGGTAGATCTCTGTGTTGTCACCAAGGGTGCTGGTCACTTCAAATGTTGTGATAGATGAAGATGTTTCTGTTGCTGACTCTGTATAAGATGGTATTGAGGAGATCATTAATGTTTTTGATGTAAAACTAGGAATTTCAGTGACATTCCGCATTGTTTCATTTTGGATGGCATCTGGTGTAGACACTGTTGTATCATCTGTTAATGCCATGGCTGTTGCTGTATTAGCTGTTGTGTCCGGTCTAATACTAACCTGGGATGTAAAACTGGTCACACTGTTGTGTGTGTTAGCTTCACTTGACTGAGAAGGAAATAATGTTGACATGATAGGAGAAGATACTGATGTACTTGAAAAAGTGGTGTCAACATTGTCTGTGGCAGCTATGGAAACCATGGCACTCTCAGAATTGGTTAACTCTGTTGCAGAGGTCATGGTCTCAACAGATAATAGCTTTGAAATGGTGGTTGGCTGGATAGTGCTCAACACAGTATCTATATAAAAATACGAGCTTGTGTATTCTGATGTTGTGGAGGATGAAGACTGCTCTGGTGGTGATGTTCTTGAAGATGTAAATACTCCACTTGTCATAGCACCTTTTATAGAGGTATGTACTTCATTATTACTTCCTGAAGTTGTGTGTAGCTCAGGAGGAATTGTAGATTGCAAGATGTCTGATTGAACATTTGAACTCAACTCAGTTGTGGTCCCTGTGATCCCTTGTGTTTCTCCAATTCCTGTGGTAGTGTAATGGAAAGGTGTGGTTACCGTCATAGCTGAAGTTTCTGAAATAGTTTCCTCAGTGGTTCTGGCTGTTGTGTTTATCTCTGTAAAAATGTGTGTGTCTATAGTTTGGGTATTCAAAGAATCCATGATTGCTGAAGACTCGGAAACTGGATTGGTAGTTAGAGGGCTGGTATTTAAGGTGATAGTTGTTTGAGATGTACTAGTTTCTGAGTCGGAAGTACTTAAATCTGTGGCAGTATTTTCAAGCCTTATAGTTAAAGGTAGATTAGTTAGGTTCTGGGCTTCTGTAGATGGCGTTACTGTAGTACTTGTATACTCTGTAGACGTAGGCTCCACTGAACTGTAGGTTTGCTCTACATTGGTTACCTCTATAAATTGTTTTGTTGATAGAACTCTAGAAGTAAGTTTTACAGTTGTAGGTTCTACAGTTTTAGAAACATCCATAAACACCCCTGTCTGTGAATATGTGTCTCCTGGCAAGCTGGTGGTTTGAGGAATCAAGATATTGCTGGTTGGAATGTAGGTAGAATTTATAATATTTGTAACTATGTCCTGATTTGATGTTCCCTGCTCATTGGTTCCTAATGTTACTAAACCTATGTCAATGTAAGGCACATTGGTGGAAGATCTATCTGACAAAGAAGACTGGTTTGGCAATGATGATGACAATGGTGATGAGGTTGAAAGTGGAATGGAATGACCTGTTGCAGGTAATGTAGATGCATATGAGGATGCTGAATAGGGGAACATCAATAGGGGTGATGTGCTGGTATCACTTAGACCTGAGTCTGTAGGCTGGAGTGAAGATAAAGGTGAAGATTCTGAAGGGTTGCTATCCCCCAACTGTCCTGTTGTATTGTCATGCACATTGTCATTTGGACTTGTAAAAGTATCCTTAACATCCATGCTGGATTGTGTAGTGTTGTCATTCACATTCCCAGTCTCCGCTGTTTGTTCCATTGCACTGAGCACTTCACCCGTTGCAGAGAAAAGGGACGGTTCTTCAGAAGGCCACAATTTACTTGTTGAGATGCTTTCATCTGTTGTCATTATAAAACCTGAAAAGACAAGCACATTTTTATGCTTTAGATTGCAGTAACCTACAGAAGCATAAATATAATTATACAAAAATGAATGATAATTGGTTCAGCCTCTATTTGTTGCTACATAGTTACATAGTCAGGTTGCAAAAAGACACAAGTCCATCTAGTTCAACCAGAAAAAAAAATATATAACCATACAATCCCATATACACAATCCATTACCCGCAGTTGAACCAGAGGAAGGCAAAAAAACCCCAGCAAAGCATGATCCAATTTGCTATAGCGGGGGAAAAAATTCCTTCCTGATCCCCCAAGAGGCAATCGGATTTTCCCTGGATCAACTTTACCTATAAATGTTAGTGGCCAGTTATGTTATGTACATTAAGGAAAGAATCCAGGCCTTTTTTAAAGCAATCTACTGTGCTGGCCAAAACCACCTCTGAAGGGAGTCTATTCCACATTTTCACAGCTCTAACTGTGAAGAAACCTTTCCGTATTTGGAGATTAAATCTTTTTCCCTCTTGTCTTCTGTGATGACCTTAAAGTGAATAACTCAACACCAAGATCACTATATTGACCACTTATGTGTTTATACAAGTTGATCATATCCCACATTAATCTCCTCTTCTCAAGAGAGAATAAATTCATCTCATATAATCTTTCCTCATAGCTGAGCTCCTCCATGCCTCTTATCAGTTTGGTTGCCCTTCTCTGCACTTTCTCCAGTTCCCTGATATCCTTTTTGAGAACTGGTGCCCAAACTGAACAGCATATTCCAGATGTGGTCTTACTAATGATTTGTACAGGGGCAAAATGATATCTCTCTCTCTGGAGTCCATACCTCTCTTAATACAAGAAAAGATTTTACTCGCTTTGGAAACTGCAGCTTGGCATTGCATGCTATTATGAAGCTTATGATCTACCAAAACCCCCAGATCCTTCTCTGTTATGGATTCCCCAAGTTGTGCTCCCCCTAGTATGTATGATGCATGCATATTCTTAGCCCCCAAGTGCATAACTTTACATTTATCTACATTAAACCTCATCTGCCACATAGTCACCCAATTAAACAGTGCATTGAGGTTGGCTTGTATGTTGGAAACATCCTGTAAGGAGGTTATTCCACTGCATAGCTTGGTGTTATCTGCAAACACTGAAATGGTACTTTTAATCCCAACCCTGATATTATTTATAACGCTATTAAAAAGTAAGGGTCCAACACTGAACCTTGGGGTACACCACTGATAACCTTAGACAATTCAGAGTATGAATCATTAACCACTACTCTCTGAATGTGGCTAGATTTCTATCCATTTACTTTATTTACCATTTACCATTTACTTTATAAACTGATCTTTTGAAGCCTGAAGACTTTAGCTTACACATTAGCCATGTGTGGGGAACTGTGTCAAACGCTTTTGCAAAATCCACGTAAATTACGTCCACAGCCACCCCTGTCCAAGGTTTTACTTACCTCTTCATAAAAAGAAATTAGGTTTGTTTGACAACTTCTATCTTTCATAAATCCATGCTGTCTGTTGCTTAAAGCATTTTTTTTTCAAACAAGAACTCATCTATATGCTCAGACCTGACCTTTTTACTATTAATATATTATTTTGCAATTTGTCGTTCATTTGTAATTTTTACGTCCTTGATTTCCTTTTTACATATTCTGTTATATTCTTTGTAACATTTAAACGATGATAGTGTTCCCTCGTTTTTATTTTTTTTTTTTATTTACTTTTTTAACTTTGGCCGTGAGCCACATTTGTAGCCTTTTAAACTTATTGCTCATGGGAATATACTTTGCAGTGAGTTTGCATACAGTCTTTTTGAAAAATTCCCATTTCTGTTCTGTGTTCATCAATGCCAATATTCCCTCCCAGTCTAAGTCCTGGAGAGCAGCCCTCATCCTTGGAAAATTTGCGCTCTTAAAGTTAGTGTTTTTATCTTTACCGTATGTGTTTGTTGCTTGCAGCTTACATTAAATTAAATCATGTTATGGTTACTGCTACCCAAATGTTCTTTTATATGAATATTGGTAATAAGTTCTGCATGGTTTGAGATTACCAGGTCCAGCAAAGCGTCATTCCTAGTTGGGGCCTCAATAAACTGGACCATAAAATTGTCCTGTATTAGGTTTATACATTTTTGCCCTTTAACTGTCCCAGCAGTACCATTACTTCAGTTAGTTTCTGGGTAGTTAAAATCCCCCATTATTATCACTGTCCTAGCCCTTTCCATCTGTGCAAGGAGCTGAGTCTCAACCTCCTCTTTAACACTGGGGGTCTATACCAGACTCCAATGATAGCTTTTGTAGTATGCACCCCCATATACAGATCTACCCATAATGCTTCAGACTCATCACACTCTCCATCAACTTTCACACTCGCTTTGAGATCACTTCTCACATAGAGACAGACACCACCACCCCTCCGTTTTACCCTGTTTTTCTGAAAGAGAGCATAGCTAGGAATATTAATAGCCCAGTCATGTGAAGAATGAAACCAAGATTCAGCAATACCAATTAAATCATAGATCTCTACACGCACCAGAGCTTCCAACTCACCTATTTTGCTTGACAGACTTCTGGCATTGGTGAACAAACACTTTAATTCACTGTCACATTTTGCACATGTATGTTGTTTCTTTTTTATTTTAGTACAAACAGTACAATTTCCAATGGTTGTTTGTAACATTGGAACCTTCATATCATCTTCCATAGCCCTCCCCCCATCTTTCCCCATTCCACCCACCAATAGGGGCTGACCCTCTCTGACCTGTCTGCCCCATTTATAATCAAATTCACCCCCCCCCCCTTAATCCTAGTTTAAATACTCATCCAGCCTTCCCATAAACCTCTCCCCTAACACAACCGACCCCCTTCCATTTAGGTGCAAACCATCTTTAGCATATACTGTAGGTTGCACCCCAATGAAAAATCAGCCCAGTGCTTTAAAAACCCAGATCCCTCCTCCTTACGCCAGGTCTTAAGCCATGCATTCAGGGCTCTAATCTCCCCCTTCCATTTCTGTGTTGCGCATGCTACCTACCATATATTCTGTCATTGGTTCCAATGTGAACCAAGACAGCTGGGTCATGTATAGCCCCTTCCAGTAATTTATCGACCCGGTCCACCAAATGCCTAAACCTGGCACCAGGGAGACAGCAAACCGTTTGGTTTGTTATATATATTGATATATACTTTTTTGTTTTTGACAAATCTAGATTTGTTTTAGATTATGATTATGATAATTAATACACCATGTCAATTTTATGTATCATTTGTTTAAATATACAGTGCCTTGAAAAAAAGAAAGCTATAAGAAGTCCCGTTTGCAGTTTGCAAGAAGCCATGTGGGGGACACAGCAAACATGTGGAAGAAGGTGCTCTGTTCAGATGAGACCAAAATTGAACATTTTGGCCTAAAAGCAAAATGCTATGCGTGGCGGAAAATTAACACTGCACATCACCCTAAACACACCATCCCCACCGTGAAACATGGTGGTGGCAGCATCATGTTGTGGGGATGCTTTTCTTCAGCAGGGACATGGAAGCTGGTCAGAGTTGATGGGAAGATGGATTGAGCCAAATACAGGGCAATCTTAGAAGAAAATTTGCTAGAGTCTGCAAAGGACTTAAGACTGGGATGGAGGTTCACCTACCAGCAGGACAACGACCCTAAACATACAGCCAGAGCTACACTAAAATATTTTAGATCAAAGCATATTCATGAGTTAGATTGGTCCAGTCAAAGTCCAGACCTAAATCTAATTTAGAATCTGTGGCAAGACTTGAAAATTGCTGTTCACAGACGCTCTCCATCCAATCTGACAGAGCTTGAGATATTTTGCAAAGAAGAATGGGCAGACATGTCACTCTCTAGATGTGCAAACCTAGTAGAGACATCCTTAAAAAAGACTTGCAGCTGCAATTGCAGCGAAAGGTGGTTCTACTATTGACTGAATACAGGGGGGCTGAATACAAATGTACACCACACTTTTCATATATGTACCGTATTTGTAAAAAATTTTGGAAAACCATATATCATTTTCCTTCTACTTCACAAGTATGTGCCACTTTGTGCTGGTCCATCACATAAAATCCCAATAAAATACATTTATGTTTTTGGTTGTAACATGACAAAATGTGGAAAATTTCAAGGGGTATGAATACTGTATCATCTTTATTTCCAGGCACTGTTTAACCACTTGCAGACCGCCCGCGCAGCTTGACGGCGGCAAAGTGGCCCGTTATCGCAAACTGCCGTCACCTGACGGCGGCCGCGTTAACTAATATTGTGAGCGGGTAGGGCGGACTCGATCTCCGCCGGCTACCTGCGATGGCCCCCCGCAGTGAGAGAATGGAGGTCCGTATATGTAAACACGGATCTCTGTTCTGACAGAGGGGGAAGGGCTTTGATCACAGGCTTCCTGTATATGGTAGCCGTGATCACTTCCCTCCCCGTGCCAGCCCAGCCCCCATACAGTTAGAGCACACTGAGGGAACACAGTTAACCCTTAGATCGCCCCCTCCAGGTTAACCCTTTCACTGCCAATGGTATTTACACAGTAATCAATGCATTTTTATAGTACTGATCGCTGTATAAATGCCAATAGTCCCAAAAAAGTGTCAAAATGGTCCGACATGTCCACTGCAATATCGCAGTACCACTAAAAAAAATCACAAAGAATTACTAGTAAAAAAAAAAAGACATAAAAACCCCAGAAATTAATTCTCACCATTCGTAAACGTGGCAACTTTTGTGCAAACCAATCAATAAATGGCGATTGCGATTTTTTTTTTAACAAAATATGAGGAAGAATATAAATCGGCCAAAACTGATGAAAAAAATGTTTTTTTATATATTTTTTTTTGGATCTGTATTTTAGCAAAAAGAAAAAATTTTTTTTTTGCAAAATTGTCGCTCTTATTTTGTTTATAGTGGCGATCAGAAATGACGCAGAGGTGATCAAATACCACCAAAAGAAAGCTCTATTTGTGGGGAAAAAAGGACGCAAATTTCGTTTGGGTACAACATCGCACGACAGCGCAATTGTCAGTTAAAGCGAAACAGTGCCGAATCGCAAAAAGTGCTCTGGTCCTAAAGTGAAATCCTTCTGGGGCTGAAGTGGTTAAACTAAGATCTAAAGTCTGCCTGTTCAAATGAATTGAAATAGTCAACAATATCCATGGTGTGTACTTACTATTCCACAAATGGTAGGAATGATGGTACTTTAGAAAAAAAATCTGGCCCAACTCTGATCTAAGCATTTTAAGGCCAGTTGGTTAGCAGCTGGTCACTGCCATTGTTGACTATTTTACATAAATGACAGAATGCCAGAAGCTGAGTCCACAGGATAACAAGGATAGCTTGGCATGTCCAGATGGAGAACAGGAAAGACTGCCACAATATTATATATTCAGCTTATGATCTAAAAAGGCTAAATAGCCTGAATGCGACAAGAAGTAGATCAATATGTGACAACAGTAAGAATTAAATCATCAAACATAATAGGAGTTACAAAAGCCTTGAAAAATTAAAGGTGTTTGTGTTGACCACAGCCACTAATTAGGTAATCACTTTTTGTGATAGATGACCTTTAAATCTTCCAGCAATCACCAATATTTAAAAAGGTAAAGGGGTTGTAAAGTTCTATGCATTAAGGGGAAAAACCTGCTGCCCACCGGCCCCCCAAATCCCCCCTAATACTTACCTGAGCCCGATCTTTCCTGCACCGGGGACAAGCACACCCACTCTAGCTGGTGTCACGGGTCCTGATTGGATAGATAGCAGCACAGCCATTGGCTCCCCATGCTGTCAATCAAATCCAATGACGCAGGAGCTGGGGAGCGGGGCAGAGTCCTGCTGTCTGTGTCAATGGATGCAGCAGCAGGACAAGGGAGCGCGCCGCATGGGTGCCCTGAGGGAGAGCGCTTCTCCGACGTGGCACTCAATGAGGGGAGGAGCCAGGAGCACCGCTGAAGGACCCCACAAAAATAACTATTAAACATTCATTAGCCATTCATAGGTGAGTCACATATATTATATTGTAAATAAAGCTATGATATATCCTGTACATAGAAGCATGTCTGTAAAAGTTTTCATTCATCCAGATCATGGACTAGCTAGTAGTAGTTCTTAATTTTCAGCTGGACTTTTTCTCTAAGGCTACCTTTGCACTGCAGGCTGTGCCGTGGTCGCGGTAAAACCCCACTAGTTTTTTTAGCAGAGTTTTACCGGCGTTATGGCTCCGCTATGCAGGCGGGAGCACAGCGTTCTTAACCCCCCACAAGGGGTTAAAACGGGGGTTAAAAGTGCTGGCACTCCGCGCTACCAAAGCAGTGTGCAGCCGCTTTGGAAGCGCTTGCCATTCATTTCAATGGCAGGGGCGGTAGAGGAGCGGTATATACACCGCTCCCCCAAAAGATGCTGCTTGCAGGACTTTTTGTAACATTCTGCACTCGGGCTTTCACATTGGGGTGGATTGGGGGGGATTTTTGAAGTGCTTTACAGACGCTATTTTTAGCTAAATAGCATCTGTAAAGCGCCTCAGTGTGAAAGGAGCCTTATGCAAAAGATATTTCACTACTTACAAAGTGTTTTTTCTCAGCTCAAGAGTGTCAGGTGATTGGATTACCAGGGCAAAATAATTTTAAAAATATTAAGTACATTTCTGCTATACATACTGTGAGATTGGGGTTATTAAATGCGAGCTGTAGTTGAATTTGCAATGATTTGCTCCAGTCCACAACTGCATTTTAGGGCTTGGCAACCCACCTTTATTCAATCAATGGGAATTTGACATGTACATCACTTGCCCACACAGGGGTTTCTTCAACACAATGTGCACAAACAAAAATACACAGCCACCTAGCTCACTTGTTGGCAGCACTGCTGCTTCTCTTACCACTGTACTGTGCTGTCCCGCTCTCATGGAACACTTGGCTCTCTAGCCTTTTGTCGTAGCGCCCTGCTGCACGGCCCACCAATAGCCTATGGATGGGACTCTCCTGACACCCCCAATAGGAACTTACCTGACTCCTGTAACTGAGACCTGCTGTCTCCTGGCTGGGCCCCCTGACCCCTTGATGAGACCCTCTGTCTCTTGGCTTCTAGCTGGGCCCCCTGACCCCTTCGGTGAGACCTCTGTCTCGTAGCTTCTGGCTGGCATCCCCTGACCCTGGGTGAGACCTTCCGTCTCCCATACTGGGAAGCTGTCTCCAAACTGGGAGCTTGAACTCTGAATTATCCTCAGACCTAAGTATATAATGACCCTGCACACCTGTGTACTCAGACAGGTTGCAGACGTCTAGCAAAACACAGCTTTTTCCACTCAGAAATGATAGTTCTGAACCTCGCATTAACCCTAAATGACAATCCCATGTCACATTCTCCTATATTCTTACAATGACATGGCCTCTCTCTGTCACAATACACATTTCCTAAGTTCCTAAGTCACAGCATACATTTTCATTTGTTAACATCAGCATTGTAATATAAATACGAAAAAAGTTATATCTGACAATCCAATATAAGCTTGCTTGAAAAACGTTCTTTCATGTTGTGAGTGCTGCCCGGATGCTGGCCATCTCTTTGCACAACTTCCTGAATTGATGGCATGCTTTGCAGCTTCTCCTCTGCTGTTTACTTTCCATTTCTAGGGACTACATATCCCATGGTACCTTGCTACCTGCAAGCAGGGATTCCTGTACTAACTCTGCCTCCTGAAACTCATCCCCTCAGCACCTCTGTAGTTCAGAAGGCAGGCTCTGAGAATTCTGTAACAGCAGTATCTATCAGCAGTCACAGGAAGTAAATGTGTGCAGATATTCAAAAAGTAAATTTACAAACTAAAAGATCATTCAGATTAATAGCAGTATGCTAGAAATCATAGAAATGCAATGTGAAAACAAATAGTCTGTTTTTTTCTTGAACATGAATGGGTGTTCTTTGAAAAGTGAATTTTAATTGCATTCACTAAGCAAAGCAAATATTCAGTTGAAAAGTAAATAGCTAATTTACCTTTAGTAAATCAACCCAACTGGGTTGACAGATTCAATAGGAAGGTAGGGCGCACTTATATTTTGGGCAGATCAACGTTTTTTTTTTTTCTGTAGTTGCAGTGTTCAAAGTGTATCTATGGTCAAAATGTAAAAGCATATTTTTGCTTGCCTGTGATTAGATATTAAAAGTCATTAGAGCTTCATCTCAATCTTTAAGCTAAGGTAACTCTCCCCCTGCAAAGTGAACAGCCTATTTCCCTTTAGTAAATCAACCCCTGTGCCTCTGCTGCTCTGAAATCCTAAGCAGCGTTGTCAGTTTTCCTGCTGAACTACAGAACCCTGCCTATCTCTACCCCTCTCTGCCTTCTCCATAGCCATACCTTAATTTCTTTCCTAGAAAAACAATGTTGTTGCCCTGATTTCCAAGCGTTTGCCCACTCAGTGTGTGCATGTGGGGAAAGGGCTCTTAGGAGATGTAGTTATGGGCTTGGCACTGGAAGAATATAACAATTCTGGTGATGAAGAAACTGGGAGCAATAAAATGTTTTTCCTACAGAAGAAAGGGGAAAGAAAAAAATGAATGCTGAGACATGTTCTAGAGCAGAGATCTCCAAACTATGGTCCTCAGGCCACGTCCAGCCTGCTTCAAGATTTTATCCGGCCTGTAGGGTCAGTGGCATATCCCCAGACACAGTGCACAGACTGAGGATTCGGACCAGTTGGTCTCCACTTCTGATGGGGACTCTGATGTAAGGGAGGGGCTCTGATGGGGATCCTGAAGTATGGGAGAACCCTGATGAACGAGAGGACTGAAGGGGGGCTATGAAGTGGTGGGGGAGCTTCTGATATATAAGGGCGACTCTGATGTGAGGGAGGGGCTCTGATGTGATAGGGAGGCTTCAGATGTAAAGATGGACTTCTGATGTGATGGGGAGCTTCTGATGTGAAAGAGGACTTCTGATGTGATGGGAAGACTTCTGACATGAAGGTGGAATTCTGCTGTGATGAGGGACTTCCAATATTTCTTGGAGGGTGTTTATTAATTCATTAAAATTAGGGTTGTCCCGATACCGATACTAGTATCGGTATCGGTGCCGATACCTAGCATTTGCACGAGTGCCCTGGTCCCACCCCCCTTCGGTCCCGATCTGTACTCCTCCGCCCCCCCCCCCTTCGGTCCCGATCTGTACTCCCCTGGTCCCTCCTCCTCCGGTCCCCCTCCCTCCCCTCCGATCCCCTCTGTTCTTCCTTTGTCCTGGGGTTGTTCAGGATGGAGAGCGAAGGAAAGAGCCGGTAAATCTGTCATTTACCGCCTCTTTCCTTTTCTGAATGAACAGAGTCAGTGACTCTGTCCATTCATAACTGAGCATTGTAATCTGTGTTACGATGTCTCAGTTTATGAATGGAGAGGAGCCGCTGTGTCCAATAGTGGGGACAACCCCCCCCCTCCCGAAACCACTCTACAGTCCCCAGATTTGTCTGGGGGTTGTAGGGGGAAACTCTGTCCCTCTTTCCCCGACTCCTATCTCTAAGGGTTCAGGGAAAGAGTCGACGTGACTTCTACTTACTTCTCCTGTGTCGCCGAGGAGAGGTAAGTATTTGACTCTGTAGCATTGTGTCTAATGTTACGAGTCAATACTTACCTGTCTCAGTGACTGAGACAAGTAAGTCTTTTCCTTTCTCCGCCATTTACTGTCTAAATGGCCGAGAAAGGAAGCGAGAGGTAGGACT
>BLSH010492922.1:961651-981774 GCA_018402905.1 Glandirana rugosa | reverse complement strand
TCCCCCCCCTCCGGTCCCGATCTGTACTCCCCTGGTCCCCTCCGGTCTCGATCTGTACTCCCCTGGTCCCCCCCTTCGGTCCAGATCTGTACTCCTCCGGTCCCGATCTGTCCTCCTCTGGTCCCCCCCTCCCTCCTATCCCCTCTGTTCTCCCTTTGTCCTGGCATTGTTCATAATGGAGAGTGGAGGAAAGAGCCGGTAAATCTGTCATTTACCGGCTCTTTCCTTTTCTGAATGAACAGAGTCAGTGACTCTGTTCATTCATAACTGAGCATTGTAAACTGTGTTACGATGTCTCAGTTTATGAATGGAGAGGAGCCGCTGTGTCCTCTTCATTCATCTTCAGTGCAGCTGAGAAAGGGACTTGGGAATCTCTATCCTCAGCCCCTTTCTCCCTGTCTCAAAGGGGGATGTTGGGGGTCTGTTTAGACCCCTGACATCTCACCAAAGCCCTCCCCCCCCCAACAGGGGTGATAAAAAAACGCAAAAAAAATAAAATTAAAGTAAAATTGTAAAAATAATTTAAAAATAAAATAAAAAGAACAATGGCATTGTCCACTCCCAAAAAAAAGAATGTGTTGTAAAAAAACTATAAATTGTAGAAAATAATAAAAAAATGAATTGTAAAAAATAAAATAGTGAAAAAAAAATTCAATTAAAAACTACTGACAGTCCACGCCTCATCAGCGCCACCTATCATTGCCCATCAGTGCTGCATATCAGTACCACTGTCACATGACATTAAAAAAAAGTATTTGTAATCGGTATCGTCGAGTACTTGAAAAAAAATATCGTTACTTGTACTCGTTCTTAAAAAAGTGGTATCGGGACAACCCTAATTAAAATATTATTAATTCTTTTATCAACATTTTTTTGGGCCATGAATATTTGTAAAATGTGGCCCTCATACTTAAAAAATTGAAAACCCTTGCTCTAGAGGACAAGATGAGAATTTGGGGGTTTGGGGCATGCATATAAAAGTCCTATTATTTAATGTCCTATATTTAATGTGATTTGTGTGGTTATAAATGTTGAGGCCCTCATTTGAACAGAAGAAACCACCTGGATGAGGGATGAAATGTTATGAACATTATAGAACAAGCCTAGTTGAATATGATTAATTACTACTAACTGTACTGAAGAGGCACCCTTCCATAGCTGATTTCCCGTTCTGAAAATACTAGTGCCCTGGTACAAAGCCTGGTCTAGTATATTGAAGTGCTCTTTTAATACTGTCACGTTAGAGCAGGGGTTAGCAACCTTTTTCCACTTGAGGGCCGGATTCAATGTAGATGAATGCATGGAAGGCCGCATTCACCTGCTAATAAATGAAGATAACATTACACAGCCCCTGCACCTCTGACCCCCTTTACATTTCACAGACCCCACACCTCTGGCCTCCTTACATTATACAGCCCCCTGCACCTCTGGACCCCTTTACATTACACAGCCCCTGTCCCTCTGCCCCCCTTTACATTACACAGCCCCCGTACCTCTGGCCCCTTTTACATTACACAACCCCTCACCTCTGGACACCTTTACGTTACACAGCCCCCCTACCTCTGGACCCCTTTACATTACACAGCCCCCCTGCATATTACACGGACCCCCCTGCACATCACACCCCCCTACTTAGCAACCCCCTGCATATTACACAGCCCCCCTTGCATATTACACAGCCCCCCCAGCTGTGTAAGCACGGAGGGATGGAACGCTTTACATTTTTTTTTCTTATTTATTTTAAGTATTCATTTATTTTTTTACACTGTCCCTGAAAAATAATCACTTTTATTGCTGTCAGAAGGAATGTAAACATTGCTTGTGACAGTAATAGGCAGTGCCAGGTACTCTTTATGAAGGAATCTGGGGTCTATACGACCCCAAATCCCTCCTTTGCACTTAAAAGCATTCAAAACGCCAAGTTTGGCTGTTTTGAATACTGTCATTTTTTAAAATTTGGCGCCTTTAAAGCGGAGTTACCCCCAAAAGTAGAACTACCGCTTTAAGGGAAGGTGACCTACGGCATGCCACAATTGGCATGTCATTTTTTTCCTCCCACCCAGTGATCTTCTGGGACACGTCACAGGTCCATTCATAGCGTGCAGCACGACTCACGCATGCGCAGTGCGCGCCCAGCTTTGGAGCCAAAGCTGGGCACCCACACTTGTGATGTCGGGGGGGAGAAGAGCAACACTGTGGGTGGCTGCATCGCTGGAGCCTGGGACAGGTGAGTGTCCAATTTTAAAAGTCAGCAGCTACACTTTTTGTAGCTGCTGACATTTAATAGGGTGGAACTCCTCTTTAAGTCTTCTGTAAACCGGAAGTGATGTCATGACATCGCTTCCGGATTACTAGAACCGAGACCCAATTGAAGCCGATTCCGGCTTTGTTCGGGTCTCTGGCCGGACATGTCGGCTAGTCGCTTGGGCCTCCCGGTGGGACAGGAGAGCCCGGACGAGCTGCTGAAGGCGGAGGGAGGGAGGGGACATGCCTTCCCACTGCTTGGGATAGCCGAGTGGTTTCTTAGCCGCATCTGTTGTTATCCCAAGAAAGCCAACGGCCGGCTCTAAAGGGGTTAAAATGTCCGGGGGCCGCATGCATCACGTGCACTGACGGGCCGCATATTAAGCGGCGGCGGGCCGGGTGCGGCCATAGGTTGCCAACCCCTGCGTTAGAGGCTGCCTAAAGGGCCTCCTCAGCTGGTACTGGGTCCCAGCCTGCATTGCTAACTGGAAACCCGCATACAGTGATAGAGTTTCCGGGGTTGTGGCTAGCGAGGAGACGAAATACATGTTTGGTGGTACTGCCCACAATTAATGGGATTCTGGTCAAGGGTTTTTGGACTTTTGTTCCCTCTCTTCCATATACTAATTTGCAGGGATGCCAAATTAGCACTCCTTCACTGTCCAATCCCGGGTCTTTTCTCCTATGAGCAGCATCCACTTACCTATTACAGCCGCCAAGTGTGCAATAGCCAGGGTCTCGAAAAAACCCACTGTTCCGCTTGCGGAAGTGAAGAGCATCCTGACGACCCTAATGGTCAATGAAAAGATGACCAGTATCCTCCATGACTCCCACCCTAATTTCCGGTCTTACAACCTGACCAGTTTAGGTATTCCAGGTTAATCTCTCCCTCCCTCTAGCCTAGGGGAACTCCCTTTTTCTGCCTTGCTTCTTCTCTTTCTTTACTTTCCGCCTTATTCTTCTCACTCCTTTCTCTCTCACCCCCTTTTTTTTTGTTTAGGTTTATGTTTTGTTCGCCCCATTTTCAAGGTGGACCGGTAATTCCACAACCCTAACCCCCTTCCAGCCCCTGTGACTTAGGTCTCAGGCACCCAGTATTGACCCCGACCCACACCGGAAGGTTATTTTTGTTTGACAGTTCATATTCCTCTGAACATCCTATGTTGCTCATGCTATTGTACAATGTGTCTATTGCTTATATCCCCTGCGTGGGAATATTGTGGTTGTATTTCCTCTATTGCATTTCAATTAAAAAAAAAATTGTAACAGAAAATACTAGTGCCCTGCTTTAATGTTGATCCTGTGGCTTCAATTCTTTCTGAGCCCGTGACCTAAAAACAGTATGTAAATTAGGAGCTTTTCCTGACTTTCCTAACCTAAAAGCACTGTTGCAGGGGTAGCAAGACATCCAGCATTTGCTGAACATGCTCCTGGCAACAGCAGACTCCATATTTCTGTCATCCCTATAAACCCCTTTGGTGGCGGGTTAGCAAGCTTGATGGTGCTTTGAGTCATAGACATACAGCTACAATTGCAGATAGACGTCACAAATTCTGCCATACAGGTCATTATTTGCCAGTTGTCATGGTAGAGCTAAAGCAATATCCATTTGAAATGTTTGTAATTGGAATTCATGCCTGTTCTTTCAAAGGATATTTATAGTAATTTCTTTCAAATTCCAACAATGAAAATGGTCAAGTAACATGTAAGAAGGTATTCAGGCATTCTACAATGTCTCTGACAAAGTGTGCATCCCAATAGTATATTATATTTCCTGGCGGTCAAACTGTGATCTAAACACATTTAAAACCAGTAGGGTCCAAAAGCTCCTTGATGATGCCAGTTTGCCTATATAAGATGCAGACACATTTATCCATTTCACATGAAATAATTCACTCCAGCAGAAGAGCCCCTCTGATATTGTTTCTTTTAAATCTACAAAGTTGAGAGGTGATTTGAAACCTTTAACGCAGGTGATTATGAAGCTTCTGAAAAAAAAATGAAAGCTTAAAGCTAGCTAAGAAAAAAAATGAGCAGTAGAATAATAGTAAACAATAAAAAGATGTAGCTGCACTACTGATATTCAATTTTGAGCTGCCCTGCAGTAATTTCTTCTGCCACTAGGTGTCCTCGGTATGTCAGGTTGAATGACAACCAGTGCCATATAACCCATTTCCTCTGAGCCTAGACTGTCATGGACCCGACCTTGGGGAGGCATAGGCCCACAGATTGGCTCAAAGTAATACTGCGCTGCTTGGCACTTATACGCCATTATATTAACTCCAAGTAGTGAAGTATGAACTCCAGAGGAGAAGAGGAAAGACCTGTAACACCTGTTATTCTGCTATGAATCAATGCTATGATTAAACTATCTTGGACTCTTAGACATTTGTTTGGTGCTCTCATTGGATTGTATGTATGTGAACTCTCAACTCTGGGTCCTTTCCCATTTTCAGAAGGGAGTTCCTTTTTTGTGGAGTGCTGCAGAAGCAGCAGAACCAGAGCCCAGTGACAATTATACTGACCTTTGGAAAATCTGAATTCTTGTGTTTGCACACCAGTTCTGCAAGTGGAGGGCCTCTCACCTGGTTGCAGATCACTTGTCCAGTTAACTCTGCCTCATCAGGTATGGCCTTTCAGAGCCACTGAAGGAGGGAAGCAGAGAAAATTATCTTCCCTGGGCTTGTCCAGAAACCGAGGGAGTTGAAGGAAATGGAGTTAAAGGGGCTTGCTTCTGCAGCTGAGTATAGTGAGTAAATAGGCACTCGGACACTGCTTCTGTACTCATCTGATCTCTGGTGCTATTACCTGTGGATTTACCAATCTAGTGCGGCACCAATCCTAATCTGGCACATGATATCAAGGACAGGAGGAATTCTGCAGAAAGGCGTGAAACATAATGCATTAAGGTTCTGTCCACTGGCAGAGGATGAAAATGGCAAAGAGGACCCAACTGAAGTAACCCAGGAAAAAAAAAATATATATATATACACTATATTACCAAAAGTATTGGAATGCCTGTCGTTACACACACATGAACTTAAATGGCATCCCAGTTTTAGCATGTAGGATTCAATATTGAGTTGACCCACCCTTTGCAGCTATAACAGCTTCAACTCTTCTGGGAAGGCTGTCCACAAGGTTTAGGAGTGTGTCTATGGCAATGTATGACCATTCTTCCATTTGTGAGGTCAGGCATTGATGTGGATGAGAAAGGTGTTCTATCAGGTTGAGGTCAGGATTCTGTGCAGGCCAAGTTCTTCCACCCCAAACTCGCTCATCCTTGTCTTTATGGACCTTGCTTTGTGCACTGGTGCACATTCATGTTGGAACAGGAAGGGGCCATCCCCAAACTGTTCCTACAAAGTTGGGAGCATGAAATTGTCCAAAATGTCTTGGTATACTGACGCCTTTAAGAGTTCCCTTCACTGGAACTAAGAGGCCAAGCCCAAGCCCTGGAAAACAACCCCACACCATAATTACCCCTCCACCAAATGATTTGGACCAGTGCACGAAGCAAGAAAACATAAAGACATGGATGAGTGGGTTTGGAGTGGTGGAACTTCACTGGCCTGTACAGAGTCCTGATCTCAACTCGATAAAACACATTTGGAATAAATTTGAGCGGAGACTGTGAACCAGGCCTTCTCATCCAACATCAGTGACTCACCTTCCAAATGTGCTTCTGGAAGAATGGTCAAACATTCCCATAGACACTCCTAACCTTGTGGACAGCCTTCCCAGAAAAGTTGAAGCTGTAATAGCTGCAAAGGGTGGGCCAACTCAATATTGAACCCTACGGATTAAGATTGGGATGCCATTAAAGCTCCTGTGTGTGTAAAGGCAGGCAACACAATACTTTTGGTAATATAGTATATATATATATATATATATATATATATATATATTGATCTTGATTTGTTTATTCTGGCTGCAGTTTAGGTTTAAATACACCTTTAATGGAAGAAACTATGGAAGGCTACCATTACTGATTTTTCCTACTGACAATGCAAGTTTCCTGGCTGTCATGCTGATGCTTCTGCTTCAAAACTCTGATTAACTACCCCAAAACAAGCATGCTGGTAATGACTTCTGACTTTTACCTATCTTTCCTATTAACTAGTCTAGGTCAACCCCTAGCAATCAGGTAAAGACTTCCACGAGCCACCATTTGACAATACTGAATACTGCTCTCACTTTGTAAGACCTTCCCAATCAGATTCCAGATTATTTTCTAGTACAGCACATACGGTACCATTATTGGACTGATTTGCTATGGACAACTTTGTTTTCTTCCTTACAATCTTCATACATCTTTCCCGATGTGGCATAAATTCTTTCTGGGCTAAAGCTCATCTGGGTCAGAGATTACAGCTGCTTTCCACTTGTCTGGTGTTTGAACTGTGGTCTTCATTGTAGACTTGCAATTAAAGATGAATACAAAGCGTGTTATGGCACAGTGGTGTCAGGCCTGTAAATAAAGATTAACGCCAGTGTATCTCTATGCTTTAGTATGTGGCAGAAGTCCTTGAAGTTCCTTCTGAGACTAATTTAGACAATTACCAAAATGGCCCCAAGATTGTGGAAATGTTCGGAAAGCACTTAATTGTTTTTTTCTGATAATTACTAATTATAAAAGCCAGCGCTGCGAAACAAATAACACAGTGCTGAGGGGAAGCTAATCCTTCCTTTCAGGAAAAACTATTAATAAACATTCAGATACAGAAACATATTGTTTGTAAAAGTTCCTTCATTAAACGACGTCCTACTCTGTGCATGAGTGCAGATCCTTTTCTTGGGGTTGGCCACATTTATCCTGCACAAAAACGATCATGTTACTAATGATGGTAAATTATTGGATGTATACGGAAAAGTGCCTGGTACAAAAGTTCATCTCGCTTAGAGGACTTTTTGAAATGTTTAAGATCATCAACTACAGCCAACTTGTCTTGGGAGAAAAACATTTCCCCCATCTTCAAGGCTCGTGTGGTCAGCGCACCAAGGGACATGTTTTCAGGCTTGATAAAGACCAGCATCTTATGATGGCACCAAAGGTGGCCTGTAGAGAGGTAGCAGCCTAGGACCAGAACAGGGAAGACCTACACTATATTTTCATCATGGATCTGCTCCTTTGACGGAAAACATACCTCAGGGTATATCCATCAGAACCACTTTTCACTTTTATGACAATGATGGCACCTTGCACTTTACTTTACTAATTCTCATCAAAAGTCCTGATGTATGGAAGTGTTAAAACCTTGAAGCACGTTGGCTATGATTGCAGCAGTCAATGTTCAAAACATTGCGGAATAAAGAAACATTCTTCAATCGGTTTCTATAGAGGGTTTCACTCTTCCAGATTGGAGTTGAATGCTCAGCATTCCAAAATAGGATTTAAATTGGGCTGCACTTTAAGTATTCTTTCCAAATACCAAAATATGACCATTTTGACTATCTGTCCGTAGGCAGGTGCACTCTACTTTCTCCACTGCAGGTGGCGCTATCTGTAGCGGCACTACAGTTGGAGAAGAAGTCAGGAGGAACATGGTTCCTCTATGGTTCTCTGGGTCAATGGGGAAATTATCTAATTTGATACTGTTGTCCTATGTGACTCTGGCAACCATTTTGGATCAGGGAGAGCCTTTTTAAGGTCCTGGCTCCCAGGTTTGGTGCACACTTGGTGAGTTGGTAGAATAGGAACAGGTACTCCGCCTGTGAGGAACAGTACTAGCACTAGGGAAAGGTTCCTGATGAGGAGAGAAAGCGTAAGGTCGCATCTCTTATGGACACTATCACAATTGGGCTTGAAATGGCCAGGTCACATTCTGCCCCCTCTCAACAGATGCTTTGGGGTTGATTTACTAAAGCTGGAGAGTGCAAAAACCGGTGCAGCTGTGCATGCTAGCCAATCAGCTTCTAACCTCAGCTTGTTCAATCAAGCTTTGACAATAAAACCTTGAAGCTGATTGGTTTCTGTGTGGAGCTGCACCAAATTTTGCACTTTTAAGCTTTAGTAAATCAACCCCTGTAAGTCTGGCTGGAATCTGCTCCTTCACGTTGTTGGTAACTGGGAGTGCACCCCGCTGGGTAGCCTTCCTACTGGGTTTGTTGTGAACTGTTGCAACATTACTTCAATACAAGTTTTACATTGCACCCGAGTGTGTGAATTATTGCCGCTGCATATGCTGCACCCTACCTACATGTCCTTAAGCCCTGTTCACCATGTCTACTAATGCATTCCAGTACAACTTTATTTCTAGTGATCTTTCTGGTTCCTACTTGACTTTGCCTCCTCAGAATGTGTCATTCACATTCATCAAGCACATGACAGTACCAACTATCTTGGATCAGGCAGAGCCTTTTTAAGGCCCTGGCTCCCAGGTTTGGTGTGCATTTGGCAAGTTGGTAGAGTAGGGACAGGTACACTGACTGTGAGGAACAGTACTAGCACTAGGAAAAGGTTCCTGATGAGGAGAGAAAGTGTAGGGTTGCATCTCTTCTAGACACCTTCCCGATTGGGCACGAAATGACCAGGCCACATTCTGCCCCCTCTCAACAGATGCTGTCAGTCTGGCTGGGATCTGCTCCTTCACGATGTTGGAAACTGGTAGTGCATCCAGCTGGGTAGCCTTCCTACTGGGTTTGTTGTGAACTGTTGTAACATTACATCAATACAAGTTTTACATCGCACCCAATTGTGTGGATTATTTTCGCTGCACCCTACCTACATTTCCTTAAGCCCTGTCCACCATGTCTACTAATGCATTCCAGTACAATTTTATTTCTAGTGATATTTCTGGTTCCTAGTTGACTTTGCCTCTTCAGAATGTGTCTTTCACGGAACCATTACCTCTTCATCAAGCACATGACAGAACCTCTTTAACTTGCTTTGTAGCAAATCAGTCTTTTCACTACCGTAATTATGGAATTTCTGAGTTTCGATGAACACAGTAAATAATTGTTGCCTGAATAGGTATTGTAACGCCATCTGTTGAAAATGATTGTGCCAGAAAATTACAGATGAATTGTCTGCCAATTTATCTCAGACAGAAGCAAAGCTTATTTATCAAAGTATGTCTGTAACACTGCATGTGGAATTGTTGCAGAAGAAGGCAATATATTTTGAAGCTAATCTGTACCATGACAGACACTTGGAAAATTTGCCGACATTTGAGAACTGCTCCCAAAATGCATTTCTTTGCTTTGGGTGGAGTGTGGCAACATTTAATCCATCACCAGTTCTTTGCCTACTTTCTCCACTGCAGGTGGCGCTATCTGCAGCTGCAACATTTGGCAACATTTAATCCCTCATCAGTTCTTTGTCTACTTTCTCCACTGCAAGTGGCGCTATCTGCAGCGGCACTGCAGTTGGACAAGAAGTCAGGAGGAACATGGTTCTTCTATGGTTCCCTGGGTCAATGGGTCTCTGGTACTCCAGCAAGGACACCATCCCCACCTTTCAGGCACTATGGTGGGAACCTGAGAGTGGTCATTTAACCAGTCATCACTCTGGTATATGAGTTTTCCGTGTATTTCTACAGAGGGTCCAGTAGAAGCCACAGTACCCAGGCATACAGTACAACGTTCCATGGGAACACTGTATAAAGAGTGCTCACTTTGACTGGTGATAATTGAGGCTCAGCTAAAAAGCCAAGCATTGGTTGTTACAGCCATTGGGAGGGAGATGGGCTTCTCGCTGTAGTCACAAAGAGCTTAAAAAATACCTGATGGTCTAATAGGGGATCAGATATTGCAAACCTCTATTGTATAGGAAAATCTGCTTTCAGTGCAGTTTTGCTTAGAAAGTTACAAAGTGAGCCAATCTACTGCAGCAATTTTTTTTAACAGGGCCGGTAATTATGAGACCGTTCAATAATGTGTTTTACAGAGAGAAACACATTCCATTGTGAACAAACAGTACTCTAATAACCATTTGTAAACTTCCAATCGACAATAAAGCAACTCATAAAAATATGGTGATCATTCATCATTTGTGCAGACTCCTAATTGGCCTTCTATCTCTGTAATAAGGCTAAGCCAGTGATTATGTTGAACTTGACTTTGCCAGGAAAACAGCCATTTTGCCTCACCAATTTTTTTAACACTTGCCATCTGGGGTAACTTTAAAGTAGAACTATAGGCATTTTTTTTTCATTTTGGATAGAGTAAGGGAGGGTTATCACCCTTGCCTGTTTATTTTTTGCCATCTGTGTCCCACTGGGGAGATTTACCTTCACTTCCTGTCCCATAGGCAAAACAGGAAGAGGAAATCCATGCAAATTAAGGGGATCTCTTGGGGACCCCTAGGTAACCAGAACTAGTGTCCACCATTAGAAGATTCTGCCTCTTTTACTTTTCTGGGGACAACCCAAAATTTGGGATTTTCTTTTACTTTCACTTTCAGTGATAATGGTAAACAGGACAAATAGAGAGGAAGAATATCCCTAATGGGGGCACAGACAGCAATAAAAATTGACAGCTATTCTAATCCATCTCCACTCTATCTAAAAATAAAAAATAAAAGTTTTGTCTTTAGTTAAACTTTAAAAATCAGCATGTTTTGCTAGAAAATTGCTCAGAATCCCCAAGCATTGTATATTTTTTTAAAAGCAAAGGCACTGGGGTATAAAATGGGGACTGTTGCAATTTTTATGTTATGTGATATTTGCACAGTTGTTTATCAAATGCACATTTTTAGGAGAAAATACACTTAAATGAATTTTAGTGCACACAAAATAATATCCAATTTGTTGGTAAAATATAAAAGAAGATATTGTGTCTAATAAATAGATACCAAACATGTCAAGATTTAAAACTGCGCACACCTGTGAAATGGTCACAAACCTACCTAGCCTAAAATTATCCATAGGTGACTCTTTAACCACTTGCTGCCTGCCCTATTGCAGATTGACGTCCGCAATGTGGCTCCGTTATCCTGACTGGGCGTCGATCTGTCACACCGCATCTCCGATTGTGGTAAAGAGCCACGTGATCAGCTGTGACCAATCACAGCTGATCACAGCGGTAACCAGGAAGTTCCGGTAAACGGCCTTCCACAGTTCCCACTGACAGGGAGAACCGATCAGCGGCTCTCCTGACAGAGCAGCCCCATCAGAGGTGCCCACCAAAATGCCAATCAGTGCCCACCAAAATGCCAACTAGTGCCCACCAAAATGCCAATCAACGCCCAAAGTGCCAATCAGTGTCCATCAAAGTGCCAATCTGTGCCCATCAGTAATGACTGTCAGAACCTCCTCATCATTGCTGCATATCAGATCCATTAGTGCTGATCAGTGACGCCTATCAGTGCCGCCCATCAGTGCCGCCTATTGGTGTCCATCAGTGCCGCCTATCAGTGCCCATCAGTGCAGCGTATCAGTGCCACATATCAGTGCCCATCAGTGCTGCATATCAGTGCCCCCTGTCAGTGCCGCATATCAGTGCCCCCTGTCAGTGCCCATCAGTGCTGCATATCAGTGCCGCCTGTCAATGCTGCATATAAGTGCCTCCTCATCAGTGCCCATCAGTGCCACCTTATCAGTTAGTGCAGTCTCATCAGTGCCCGTCAGCAAAAGAGAAAACAAAACGTTATAACAGAAACAAAGAAAAACCTTTTCTTTTCAAAAGTTTCAGTCCTTTTTAGTTTGTTTACCAAAAAAAAAAAAAACAAGTGGTGATCAAATACCACCAAAAGAAAGCTCTATTTGTGGAAAGAAAATGATAAAAATGTAGTTTGGGTACAGTGTAGCATCACCGCGCAATTGTCAACGATTTTCTTTTACTTTCACTTTAAGTGATAATGGTAAACAGGACAAATAGAGAGGGGGGATTTCCCTAATGGGGGCACAGACAGCAATACAAACTGGCAGGTGTTCTAATCCATCTCCAATCTATCCAAAACTAAAAAAAAAAATGTTTTGCCTTTAGTTGTACTTTAACCGCTTCAGCCCCGGAAGGATTTCACACTTTAGGACCAGAGCACTTTTTGCGATTCGGCGCTGCGCCGCTTTAACTGAGAATTGCGTGGTAGTGCGACGTTGTACCCAAACTAAATTTGCGTCCTTTTATCCCACAAATAGAGATTTCTTTTGGTGGTATTTGATCACCGCTGCGTCATTTCTGATCGCCGCTATAAACAAAAGAAGTGCGACAATTTTACAAAAAGACCCAAATTTCTTACTTTTTGATAAAATACAAATCCAAAAAAAAATATAAAAAAACATTTTTTTCATCGGCTTTGGCCGATTTATATTCATCCTCATATTTTTGGTAAAAAAAAATCGCAATCGGCGTTTATTGATTGGTTTGCGCAAGTTGCCGCGTTTACGGATGATGAGAATTCATTTCTGGGGTTTTTAATTTTTTTTTATTTTTTACTAGTAATGGCGGCGATCTGCGATTTTTAGCGGTACTGCGATATTTCAGCGGACATGACGAACCATTTTGACACTTTTTTGGGACCATTGGCATTTATACAGCGATCAGTGCTATAAAAATGCACTGAATACTGTGTAAATGCCATTGGCAGTGAAGGGGTTAACCTGCAGGGGGCGCTCTAAGGGTTAACGGTGTTCCCTGGGCGTGTTCTTACTGTGTGTGGGCTGCCCTAGCAGGGGAAGGGAAGTGATCACAGCTTCCATGTAGAGGAAGGCTGTGATCACAGCCCTTCCCCCTCTCACAGTACGGAGGTCCATGTTTACTTACACGGACCTCCGTTCTTTCAGTGCGGGGGGGGGGCATCACGGGTAGCCAGCGGCGATCGAGTCCGCGGCACCCGCTCCCTGGCTCCCCCGAACACAGTGAGCACGCGGGCGCGCCTTCGACAAAGCCCGGACGCTCACAATGCTAGTTATCGCGGCCGCCATCCTGTGACGGCAGTTTGCGATGACGAGCCACCTTGTCGCCGTCACGGTGCGGCGGGCGGTCGGCAAGTGGATAACTCACCTAAAATCACTTACAAGATATAAAACCTGCAAGTTATATTGCTGTCACTGAAAGCCTATTAACATAGTGCTATTTTGGCATTAAAGTGTATGTAGCGGGGGCCTGCTTTGCTGCCCGCTATTTCTTAGCCAAGAGGTCACTGAAAGAATGCAGATTCTTTTAGCAGGGAGCATATGTACATTTATGCCTGCATTTCAGAGACAGAATTGCAGTGTTGTTGTGGGGAGCAGACTCCTTCTAGGGGCCAAAGAAAGGAAGACGATACTGTCATGTTTTACAATCACAGTCTTTATTCCAGCAGAAGCAGTGCATCTTGGGATTTGTAGTTCACTTCCAGGAAGTTTCCCTTGGACTGCCTTCAGGAAGAACTGCATTCCCCACAAGACTGTGCAGTGGAAAGGGACTTCTGGGGGAAAACGGTGCATCTTGGGGGACTATTTAAGCAGAGGCTGTGGCCTGCTTCAGTCTCTTGGAACAGCGTGGTCGACCAGCAAGGATCCTGTGTGTCTCTCCCAGGTGGGCTGCAGCCTGAGGCCTACCAACAGCGATCCAGCCAGCTAAATTTCTGTGGTGTCCCAGCCAGCTGAGGTGATAGAGTATTCTAAAGGGGGACCAGTGGGACCAGCAAACCAGCGTTCAAGTCTGTTCCAGAGCCAGTGACATCCATAGAGTGAGAATCGGACGTTCTGGAGAAGACTGCAGCAGAACAGTGGAAGCTGTCTTCCCTCAGAGCAAAAAGGGTAAGAGGACATCATCGTTTCCAGCGTCTTCAGCACCCCTGAACAGCCAGACTGACTTCCGCATCGATCGATTGGTGTGATGAGCAAATAATACATCTGTGTCTGAATATATTCGGTTGTTTTCATACGTCTTCCATAGAGGCAGACTCAGCTCAATCAGAAGATTATACTAACGTGTACACAGGTCCCTCATTAACAGATGATATGTTGATTCCAAGGGTATCTGTGCCCATTTGCAGGAGACAGGGACACTGCACAGACTGAGTGATATTAAATCCTGTGCATAGGTGTCATTCATAGGTGTGCGCAGGGGGTGTGCCAGGTGTGCCCGCGCATACCCTATTCACTCTAAGTACATTAGCATTATTGCTTTGTGTGTCGGTGTAGAGATGGGAAATATCTCCCTCTGACCAGTCATACCATTATTGAATAGCTACTGTACCTCTCTTTCACTGAACCGGCTCTGCTATAAGAGTGTGTGTGTATGTATGTATATAAATATACTGTTAATGTGTGTTTGAGCTTTGCAATAGGCTGTGCACACCTATGGTGTCATTGCTCTTTTGCTCTGCTGTTCAGCCACACCAGTTCACTTTGCTACCAGGACATCAAGTGCACCAATGCCAGGCTAGCCAGAGATCTTGGACATCTCAATTGTGAGGACGCTCACTATCACTCTTTTGGTATCAGTAGTTTAGTGATCCCAGTAACTACCTTTTAAGGGGAACTCTCATTACAACTGCTACAGTAATAATTTGTATTGGTGGCCTATAGCTTCACATTTTCATGACTTGGGTCAGTGATCTCAGGATTCGAGGGAAACAGACTGGTGGTTACTAAGCCAGATTAGTTCCCCTTTATGCCTGAGTGCATAGGTCATTTTAAGAGCCATTCAAGCTGACTGCCTGTATTAATTTGAAATGCATATTTGAGTCCTTGTTTATACCATTGTAGGTCATAGTTTACTATTTTTGTGTCATTTGAATCTCAGTGTGTGGTTTGTTTGAATGTGGTAAACAAACCTTCTGTTTACTCCAAGGGACAAAAATGAAAATGTTTCTCGTGCAATACCAGATCGTACGATTTTCATTTAATCAGTACAGTATTTACCAGAAAATAGAATACAAATACATTACAACACGACATCACTTCCGAATTTTTTTTCGTACGAGCACTTTCATAACGTCTTAATTTTTGATATGGAGACTAGAATGCAAAAAAAAACGGACAAACATTTGTCCGATAATATCATCGTGTGTCCCTGGATTTAGCGTTGTCAGCCTGCAACAGGATCTCCAGGTAGGTAACTTGACAACATAGTCACAAAAAAGTATTAAAACTGTATGCAGTGAGATATCATGCCAAATATAACGAAAATTTTATTTATAGACTTTAAGGTACGAGGAACAATAGTTACCAAAAGCAAATTTGCGGTTGCTCCTGCGTAAAAATATACACTATATTACAAAAAGTATTGGGACGCCTGCCTTTACACGCACATGAACTATAATGGCATCCTAGTCTTAGTCCATAGGGTTTAATATTGAGTTGTCCCACCCTTTGCAACTTCAACAGCTTCAACTCTTCTGGGAAGGCTGTCCACAAGGTTTAGGAGTGTGACTATGGGGATGTTTCACAATTCTTCCAGAAGCACATTTGTGATGTCAGGCACTGATGTGGACGAGAAGGCCTGGCTCAAAGTCTCCACTCAAATTCATCCCAAAGGTGTTCTACCGGGTTGAGGTCAGGACTCTGTGCAGGCTGTCAAGTTCCTCCACCCCAAACTCATCTATGTCTAAGTGGACCTTGCTTTGTGCACTGGTCCAAATCATTTGGTGGAGGGGGGATTATGATGTGGGGTTTTTGTTTTCAAGGGTTGGGCTTGGCCCCTTAGTTCCAGTGAAGGGAACTCTTAAGGCATCAGTATACAAAGACATTTTGGACAACTTCATGCTCCCATTTTTGTGGGAACAGTTTGGGGATGGCCCCTTCCTATTCCAACATGACTGCGTACCAGTGCACAAAGCAAGGTCCATAAACACGACATGGATGAGTGAGTTTGTGCTTCTGGAAGAATGGTCAAACATTCCCATAGACACTCCTAAACCTTGTGGACAGCCTTCCCAGAAGAGTTGAAGCTGCAAAGGGTGGGCCAACTTAATATTGAACCCTACAGACTAAGACTGGGATGCCATTAAAGTTAATGTGCGTGTAAAGGCAGTTGTCCCAATACTTTTGGAAATATAGTGTAATTAAAGCCCAACTCTAGAATTGTATTTACTATCATTAAAAATCAGTTTCATTAACTCATCTAAAATATATATATATATATATATTTAATATCCCAGGCATTGCAATCAAAGTTACATATCATTCTTCAGATACCAACCATCTCCTATCACTGGAGAACATTTCCATGGAAATTTAGGACATTGTCCAGAGCAGAGACTTCAGAGGCTGACCCTAATTAACCCTTTGTGATCTTTCACTTTAAGAACTTCCCAGCAACTTATGCGGCCCTTTTGTTATTAAGATATGCAAATGATCTTCTTGATGTCCCGTCTTATCCAGAGGCTCCCTTGATTTCCCTTCTCGATTGCTTTGCAGATAATTAAAAACATTTTGCAAGCTAGCTGCCAGTGGACCGTGCCTCGCTTGCATTAGAACATTAGAGATCACAGGGAGGAAAAGAAAATGAAGATCAAAATCAGGAGCACCGTTGGCAGTGTAGCAAAAGCTGGAGTCATTTTATTCCAGTGACGGAGGAAATGATCTGGTTACGTTTATTAAAATGATAAGAAAAACAAGGAACATGTAATTCAAACAATGATAAAAAGCAAAGGCAGAACTATCACTGATGTAGCAAGCTGTTTCAGTGTTGATGAGGTTATTTTTCATAATCCGCTAATTGATCCCCTCCTTCCCGATCCTTACCTTAACCACTGTCTATTATAGTTATAAATACAGTGGTGTCCCTGGCTCCCAGCCTGCTCATTGGACGGTGAAGAAGCAGCAAGAGGCTGATGATGTTATCTCTCAGCTCTCTCTTTTTTTTCCACGTCAGCTTGTTTCTTTCTGCAATATTAATATGTTGCATATCTGATTGGCTTACAATACTGTCTCCCTCCCTCTCCCAGTCTGAGTGCCACTATGCAGGTAACAGCAAGAGGCTAAAATAAAGCCATATTCAGGTAATTACATAGGTTGTATCCAAGGCCCCTTCCACACGCGCTTTCCAATCAGATCTTCATACTATACTAAAATGTCAAAAAAAAAATCTTCTTTCTTTTGCTTTAAGGCCTCATACACACGGACGTTTCTTAAAAAATAAATAAAACGTTGGGCCCGACGTCAAGGAAAAAAAATCGGCATTTTTCTGCGTTATGCGTCGGCGTTAGTGAGCTTTAGGCCTCATACACACGGATGTTTTTTGACGCCGGCGTTTTCTGGTGTTTTTTGCAGCTCTCTATGCTAGTCAATGGCCCTATAAAAACGCCAAAGTTTTTGAGCTGTAGATGGCGTCGGCTTTAGTGAGCTGAAACTAGAACCCACGGCCAGCGCATTCTGAGGCTGTAACGTTTTGGCGTTTTTTGACGCCGCAAAACGCTCACTAATGCCAACTAACGCCATACCGGCGTTTTTTTACGCCAACGTTTTTAGTTTGAAAAATAGCAGAGGGATGATTTTTTTTTTAAAAACGCCTATTGACGCCGACGCTCACTAACGCCGATGCATAATGCCGAAAAATGCAGATTATTTTCCCTTGACTTCGGGTCCAACGTTTTGTTTATTTTTAAAGAAACGTCAGTGTGCATGAGGCCTTAGTGATCGTCGGCGTCAATAGGCGGTTTTTTTAAAAATCATCCCTCTGCTATTTTTCAACCTAAAAACGTTGGCGTCAAAAAACGCCGGTTAACGCCGGTACAGTATTAGTTGGCGTTAGTTGGCGTTTTGTGGCGTCGGCGTCAAAAAACGCCAAAACGTTACAGCCTCAGAACGCGCTGGCCATGGGTTCTAGTTTCAGCTCACTAACGCCGACGCCATTTACAGCTCAAAAACGTTGGCGTTTTATGGGGCCATTAACTAACATGGAGAGCTGTAAAAAACGCCGGCGTCAAAAAACGTCCGTGTGTATGAGGCCTAAAAGGTAAAATAAAGAGGAACTGGCATGCGTATTTCTATTACAAGGGATGTTTACATTAAATAAATAAATAAAGGGACACTGTAACAAAAAAAAAAGTAAAATAAATGTTAAAAAAATGTAAAGCACCCCATCCCTCCGAGCTTGCGCGCAGAAGTAACGCATACGTAAGTCGCGCCCACATATGAAAACCACACATATGAGGTATCGCCGCGATCATTAGAGTGAGAGCAATAATTCTAGTGCTGGGCCTGTAACTCTAAACAGATAACCTGAAAAAGAAATGTAAGCAGCGTAAAAGTAGCGTAGTTTGTCATTTCAAAGCATGACATGTTACTCGGCAGAACATCATCTTTCACATTATACAAAAAATCGGGCTAACCTTACTGATTTGGGTTTTTTTTATTCATTAAAGTGTATTTTTTCTAAAAAAAAATTGCATTTGAAAGACCTCTGCGTAAATACAGTGTGACATAAAATATTACAACGGCCCCATTTTATTCTCTAGGGTCTCTGCTAAAAAAATATATATAAATGTTTGGGGGTTCTAAATAATTTTCTAGCAAAAAATACAGATTTTTACTTGTAAACAGCAAATGTCAGAAAAAGGCCTGGTCTTAAAGTGGTTACAGTTTCCTGTGAAGGCTGGAAGTTCAGGAAAGCAGCACCAAGAGAGCAGGAGCTAGCTGCATTGAACATTGTAAACTGCAATGCTGGGGTAAGAATTTTGACAGATAGTTTACCGGGGAATGTTTATTTTATTGAGCTCTATGTGTTAAACCCTGTGGGTTTAATACAACTTTGATAGCAGGAAGTGTATGTTGCCCTTTATTGACAGGCGGCTTAACCAATGAAAAGCCAGAATCTCACCTTCTATTTCTTCCCACTAAAGTAATAGTTGGAAGAATGATAATGAAATTCTTTATTAGGACCCTAACAATGCATCACCCATCACAGCCAATTTACTGCCATTTTTTTTTACCAGACATAGAAAATGTTGTAATAATATAATTATGGCTTCGCCAGATTTTATATTCCAACAGTTCTCCTATGCGGAACCGATAAGACTGGATTAAATTTGCATCCATGATGATTCAGGGTCTATAACTGACTAATGAGAAAGTATCCCTGAACCATCGGCTTCCTATGCAACTATCTTGTATTCCATCAGGTTCTGCTGCCATGGCAACTGCCTGTACATTCCGCAGACATCACATGCGTTTTTGTACTACATTGCTTTCCTGCTGGGAGGAGGTTAATTCGGGTCATTTTTCACAAGTTTACACAGGGGATATTATGTGTTAGTGATACAGCAACAATGTATTAATAATCCAAATTGTAATGTAATAATAGGGATCCTGATGGTTACCCCCATATATTCACTATATTGTCAAAAGTATTGGGACGCCTGCCTTTACCGCACATGAAATGTAATGGCATCCCAGTCTTAGTCGGTGGGGCTCAATACTGAGTTGGCCCACCCTTTGCAGCTATAACAGCTTCAACTCTTCTGGGAAAGCTGTCCACAAGGTTTAGGAGTGACTATGGGAATGTTTGAATGTTTTGCTTCAGGGGCCAGGCCCAACCCCTCCACCCCAAATTCGCTCATCCATGTCTTTATGGACCTTGCTTTGTGCACTGGTCCAAATAATTTGGTGGAGGGGGGATTATAATGTGGGGTCATATTTCAGGGGTTGGGCTTGGCCCCAGTGGCATCTCCAGGGGGGCACATGGGGGGACGGGGCCAAAGTAGGGGGGCCAACTATAAAACGCTATATATATATATACACACACACAAACACACACACACACATATGTGGGATGTGGATGAGTGGCAGTGCTAGGGAAATGGGTTCAGTGGAAGTGCTCTGAGGAGGGGGGGGATCACTCACTAACTCTCCCTTGCTGTCACCCAGAGTTTGAAGGAGAAGGTGGGGTAAGAGTGTGGAGAGAGAGGAGGGGAGAGAACGTACGTCCGTTCCCCCTTGTGTTCACCTGTGACTGATTGTCCACTGTCGTTCCCTCTCAATCACTCACTAGGGGGGGGAGGAGTC
>BLSH010492922.1:910216-939485 GCA_018402905.1 Glandirana rugosa | reverse complement strand
ACTAGAGCATGGTTGCAGATTAAAGGCTGGAACATTTTGAAGTGGCCATCGCAGTCACCAGACTTAAATCCGATTGAGAACCTCTGGTGGGACTTAAAGAAAGCAGTTGCAGTGCGCAAGCCTAAGAATGTGACTGAACTGGAGGCTTTTGCCCATGATGAATGGGCGAAGATACCCGTAGATCGCTGCAAGACACTTGTGTCAAGCTATGCTTCACGTTTAAAAGCTGTTATAACTGTAAAAGGATGTTGTACTAAGTACTAAGATTGAATGTCACTTGGGGGTTGAATAAAACTGATAATGATGTGAGCTCAGAAAAGACATTTGTGGTTATTTCATTATAAATGTTATGTTATATTTGTCTGACCTACACGTGCCTCTTTGATTTAATTGTAAGCAGGATGACTGAATGATCATAATCAATGTCAAACCGACCAAAACAATCAATTTCAGTGGGGGTTGAATAATTTTGAACACAACTGTAGAAGGAGAAGAGTGAGAGAAGGAGATGCTCGGAGAGAATGACTGAGGGTGCAAGGTTGGAGAAAAAGAAGTGGTGGGAGTAAAACGTCGGAGAGAGAGAGAGAGAGGGAGTGTGAAAGGAAAGAGAGAACAGGCTGGAGGCAGAGAGAAGGATCGGAGAAGAGAGAGGCCAGAGAGTGAATGAGAGACACACGGGGCCACCATAGATCCACTAGGGCAGTGGTTCTCAACTCCTGTCCTCAGGACCCACTAACAGGCCAGGTTTGCAGGATAACTGAAATACATCACAGATGATATCATTTGCTGCTCAGTGATTGCAGTATTCTAGTCTGCATCTCACCAAGGTAATACTTAAAATCTGGCCTGTTGGTGGGTCCTGAGGACCGGAGTTGAGAACCACTGCACTAGGGTATCTGTAAATCACACAATCAAAACATCAACCTAGGAGTGGGAAGTAGTTATTCTCCGCATGGATTCTCTAGTCATATTTTTAGCACATTTTTTAAATCAGGGTTTATTTTAAACCTCGCTTACGCACAGTGTAAGCCCCCTCCGCCCCTTACATGAACACTTGGAGCTGTGATCTCTCCCCTCAGGTGTTCATCCTGGTGGAAACATCTTCACTTCTCCCAGGACTACTACTTCTTTCCCTGCCTGACACTGAAAATTTGGCTGTCACATACGGTATGTACCATATATCTGGGTTTTTAATAATACATTCAGGATTTATTAATTCTTTTTATATACTCTTAGGAATAAACACAGTAAAACAAATGGTAATTTTAATTGTATTACTTTTTCTCATATATCTGCTAGATTTACGCATTCTTTTTATTACATATGTAGCACCCTCCTAGTTTGGGTACTAGTGAATGTATATAGTTTTTGGCTCTCTCTGCTTAACAGGAGAGCAGACAGGTAAATGTATATGCTGTCTGTTTATCAGAGAGCCTGATTTGAGTAAGGTCTGCTCAGTGTGTTCTGGTGCTGATTCATGTGGTCTGAAGAGCTTTACCCTGTCCAGTAGTATGGGTCCCTATTGGACAGAGGGAGAAAACCTCAGCCAGTAACAGCAGGTGTATTTGGAGGTGGTTCTGACCAACTAGCAGGGGAGTGGTGACCCACTGCATCTTGGGTGAACACCTTCATATAAAAGGGAGCACATGGGCTCAAGGTTAGGAGTTCCAGCCCACCTAAGCTTGAGGGGTGAGGTGTGTGTTTAGCTCCTGGCTGCTAGGCCCGAGGGCTTATCCAGGAGGCTGCCGGCTTCTAGGCATAGCCGAGGCCTATCCGGATGCTGAAGCTGCAATCCACAGTTCTTTGAAAGCTGACAGAGGGAGGATGTCCTCGGATTCGGTCTGATACTGCAGTGGCAAAGTGTCGCTTGGAGGTTGGCAGAGAAAGGGCTACCGACCATCCCAGGACATGGTGTGAGTACAGATCTGTGAGAGGATCCCTGAGACTGTGTTGCTAGAATTTTCCCTGCCCTAATATCAGCTTTATTGGGTGTTCCAGCTAGAAAGGAGACACTGGCGAGTGTCTTGAAGAACAGGGTCCAGCTTCTGTCCTTACTGCTTAACAAGGCACTTGTTCTGCTAAAGTCAGCCTGCCATAAAGTGCCTTTGGTAGTCTGCTACACTGAGTTAGAAAGTAGACACTGGCTAGTGTCTTGAAGAAACAAAGTCCGGCATGTCCTTTGTTGTTTAGTGATGGACTTGTTTCACTGGAGTCAGTCTGCTGTGTGAAGCCACTGACCACCTGCTATACAGAGCCTAGGGAGAATTTGACCTCAGTTACAGTCAGTTACTTGGAGTATCTCATACCTATCCTTCTCCTATCCAAGTTCAACAATAAAGCATTGAAAATTCATCCCCTAGACTGGTCATTGGAAATGAGCAGGATTGTGTGTGCACCTGGTTGTGTGAAAATGCCATAGTGATTGGCTGCAGAGTATTCAGAGGGGGACTCGGGAACAAAGACAAATTTCATTAGCAGTTCCTTCGGGGGTACCGCTATACATAGTTACATAGTCAGTAAGGCTGAAAAAGACACCAGTCTATCCAGTTCAACCTGTGGTATGTGAGTGTGCATGTGTTTATGTCAATAGTAAATCGCATATCCCTGTATGTTGTGATTGTTTAAATGCCCCACTAATAGTTTTTTTTTTAAACTATTGATGCTCCCTGCTGATACCACTGCTTGTGGAAGAGATTTTTATACCCTTACCACTCTGACTATAAAAAAATCCTCTACGCAGTTTAACAATAAACCGCTTCTCTTCCAATTGCAGTGAATGGCTGCATGCCTTTTTAAACTACCTTTCACTGAAAAGTTTTTTCCCTATGCTAGGGTTACCAATAAGGTATTTTAATATGATTATCATATCCCCTCTCAAGCGTTTCCTCTCCAGAGAGAATAAGTTCAATGCTTGAAGTTTTTCCCCATAGCTGAGATCCTCCAATCCCTTAATTAGCTTTGTTGCCCTTCTCTGAACTCTTTCCATTTCCTGCACATCCTTCTTGAGGACTGGTGCCCAGAACTGAACAGCATACTCAAGATGTGTCCAGACCAGAGTCTTGTAGAGTGGGAGAATTATTGTTTTATCCCTGGAGTAAATCCCCCTTTTAATGCATGAATCTCTTTTTTAGTGCATGCATTTTCCCTTTTGTTGAGAGAAACTCATGGTCAAGGATGGCCAATATTAAAAGGATAGTCCACCTAAACTGATGTTTCAGTGCTTGGTAGTAGCTGGGGAATTGGAAACCTGCAATTTCCTATATCTCTTGGGGATTCCCATGGTGAGATCTCTGCACTGAGTTCCTTGGTCTACAGATCTTGTGTGGTCATTATGAGGGGCTTCCACTCTGCCTGCTGGATTTTTGTTTATATTATTTTATATTATGAAAAATGCTAAGGTGGGTGACAACACTGAGCACTCCAAGATGGACAGGAACAGAGTTGGAAATTATGGCAGGGAGATCTCAATGTTGGTATATTCAAGACATAATAGAAGCCAGGGGCTGCTGCAGCCCATCAATGAAAAAACTGGGGAGTACAAAATCTGGTGCAGCTGTGCACACATACCTGCAGCATGCCCACGGACTCTGCCAGTCTCCTGTCCTATGTATTCAGTCTTTGACAGTCTCCTGTAGCATTACATACACTAAATATTATGTGTAGCGTCCTTGTTGTGTCAAGGGCCACAGGTGAAGCCACTATACCTTCTATGTTGATCAACACTGCTTTAACCCCTTCAGATCCGCGCTATAGCCAAAAGACGGCTATAGCATGGATCTCAATTGCCAGGCGGATCCATGGATGTCCGCCCTTGTGCACGCTCACGTCGCGCACTCACAGGCGGTGGCGGCACGCGCGCGGCCACCGCACGCTGCGTGGGCGTGCCCGCGGGTCGGGTAGGCTCGATGTCTGCTCGTCACCCGGGATCGACTGTCAGGGCTGCAGAATGGCAAACACGGCGGTTCTGCGTTCTGTGAAGGGGGACATAGCAGATCTACTGCTCCCTGTCACTGGAATCATTTAGATCTGTTATTCCTGGCCAGCCCCGCCACCACACAGTTAGAACACACCCAGGGAACACATTTAACCCCTTCACTGCCCCCTGCAGGTTAACCCCTTCCCTGCCATTGACATTTATACAGTAATCAGTGGACATTTAAATTTCTGATCGCTGAATAAATGTCATTGGTCCCAAAAAAGTGTCAAAAATGTCCGACATGTCCGCCCCAATATCAAAGTCCCAATAAAAATCACAGATCACGCCATTACTAGTAAAAAAAAATAAACAAAAACGCCATAAATCAATTCCCATAGATTGTAGATGCGATAACTTTTGCGCAAACCAATCAATAAATACCGATTGCAATTTTTTTTTTACCAAAAATATGTAGAAGAATATATCTCGGCCCAACCTAATGAATCGTTTTTTTTTTAATATTTTTTTTGGATATTTATTATAGCAAAAAGTAAAAAATATTGTTCTTTTTTCAAAATCGTCGCTCTTTGTGTGTTTATAGCGCAAAAAATAAGTCGCAGAGGTGATCAAATACCACCAAAAGAAGGCCCTATTTGTGGGAAAAAAATGAAAAAAATTTGTTTGGCTGCAACGTCGCACGACCACCCAATTGTCATTCAAAATGCGACAGCGCTGAAAGCCTAAAGTTGGTCTGGGCAGGAGGGGGGTTTAAGTTCCCAGTAAGCAAGTGGTTAAAGTCACATCAATGTAACAGGCATGGCAACTGACATCACGCAGTCAGGGGCCGAGCTTCTCCTGCACTGTAGATGACCCCCTCCCTTTCCATGGCTGTCCTGTGTTAGAAGAAAAGAGGAAATTCTACTACATCTTTGCAGCTACAGTAACCAAAGTGAAGGATGATCTCATTACATTTAAAGGACCTAAAGACTTTATGTATATAAATGACCTACCATATTGATTTGCTGGTATTTTATCATACTGGCATAGCAAGAATGCAGGCTGTTGACGTGAAGTCTTACATGCAATGCAGCTTAAGATGCTGGATCAGTGGGAAGAAAATCATTGCAACGTTATCTAATAATCTTATACACAATGGACCAGTAACTGGCATACCACATTGAAGGAGTCCCCAGAGGTGAGCTAGATTACCAATCACAAGCCAAGGTGTTCAATGACCTCACTGCATTGCAGCAGAGAGGGAAGGGACTCTCGCTAAAGCATCTATGGGACATTAATCTTCTAACGACTACTGGAGGTTCTCATTGAATAGGATGCTTTTGTCACCGAGGCTTTTTTTTTTTGCTAAATCTGCTCTAACGCATTCCTTCTTTGTTGTAAAATTTTTCTGTGGAAAGAATACATGCATCTATTTTCAGTTGTGTCATTTTCCAAAGAACACCAATGAAGAATATCTAAAACCAATTGTATTTTGTGTCCCCTCTCTTGGATTTTCTCTAACTTTCAGTCCCGCTGACACAGGTCAACAGGACAAACAAAGTAGTAGGGACACCAACAGCAAAAAAATCTGACAGCGGTTCTAACCTTTATTTGCTTCGTCCACAGAAAAAAAAAGAATGTTGGATATAGATGTTAACCACTTCAGCCCCGGAAGGATTTCCCAGTTTAGGACCAGAGCACTTTTTGCGGTTCGGCACTGCGTCGCTTTTGATAATTGCGCGGTCGTAAGACGTTGTACCCAAACAAAATTTGCGTCCTTTTTTTCCCACTAATAGAGCTTTCTTTTGGTGGTATTTGATCACCTCTGCGTCATTTCTGATCACCACTATAAACAAAAAAAGAGTGACAATTTTGCAAAAAAAAAACTATATTTCTTACTTTTTGCTAAAATATAAATCCAAAAAAAGTATATAAAAAAACATTTTTTTTCCATCGGTTTTGGCCGATTTATATTCTTGCTCGTATTTTTGTTTAAAAAAAAAAATATTCTTCCTCATATTTTTGTTTAAAAAAAAATGCAATAGGTGTTTATTGATTGGTTTGCGCAAAAGTTGCCGCGTTTATATTCTTCCTCATATTTTTGTTTAAAAAAAAAATCGCAATCGGCGTTTATTGATTGGTTTGCACAAAAGTTGCCGCATTTACAAATGATGAGAATTAATTTATGTTTTTTTTTTATATATATATATATATATTTTACTAGTAATGGCGGCAATCTGCGATTTTTAGCGGTGCTGTGATATTGCGGGGGTCATGTCAGACCATTTTGACACTTTTTTGGAACCATTGGCATTTATGCAGTGATCAGTGCTATGAAAATGCACTGATTACTGTGTAAATGCCATTGGCAGTGAAGGGGTTAACCTGGAGGGGGCGCTCTAAGGGTTAACTGTGTTCCCTAGGCGTGTTCTAACTGTATGGGGGCTGGGCTGGCAGGGGAGTGATCACGGCTTCCATATACAGGAAGCCTGTGATCACAGCCCTTCCCCTCTGTCAGAACAGAGATCCGTGTTTACATACATGCACCTCCGTTCTCTCACTGAAGGGGAGCCATCGCGGGTAGCCAACGGAGATCGGGTCCGCCCTACCCGCTCCCTGGCCCCCCTGGAACACAGTGAGCATGCGAGCGCGCATGCTCACAATACTCGTTATCGCAGCTGCCGTCACGTGACGGCCTTTCGCATTAATGAACCACTTTGACGCCATCAAGCCACGGCGGGTGGCCGGCAAGTGGTTAAAGTGTTACTAAACCCATGACCCTGCATTCACTATATCTGGTCTCCCACAGTACACAGAACATGGAAATGCAATTATTTTAGTAAATATGAACTGCTATTGGGATATTACGCCATAGGGTACTTTGTTGTTTTTTCATGAGCTCTCACGCCAATTTGGTTAACCTCCATGGATGCATTTCCAGTGCTGCCAAGTGCGGCATACAGCTCAATCACAGTTCTCTGACTCTCTCAATTTAGCTGCAGATCCGATTGAAGATCTTCTCACGCAGAAACAACTCTCTTTTAGCATTATATCTAGCTCTGCTGAGTATAGATTCTCCTAAAATAGACAGGTTATGGGAGGAATGGAGTCCTGGATATTCCAACTTTGGATAGGGAAGCATGGGAGGAATGTTTTGAGGCTAACTCTAAACTGGTCGTTTCTTCCAAAGACAAACTGATTCAAACTACATTTTTTCATTGGGTGTGTTACACGCCTCATAGATTGCATCAAATATATCCAAACAAATCTCCAGATTGTACTCGTTGTCATTCCTCTGATGGCCCTTTATTCCATATGTCCTAGGGTGCCCCAGTTCTGGACAGAGGTTTTTGACCTCATTAACAACCAACTACAACTGTCCCTCCCCGCTGTCTCCGGAGTTGGCATTATTGGGTATTCATGATGATGAACAAAGGCCAAAGTGCACTAAACTCTTAGTTTCCTACCTACTTTACTACGCTAAGAAATTCTTCTTAGGTGGACCTCCCCCTTTCTTAACCTCATAGGAAGCTACCATTAATGCAGCTCTACCTATGTACAAATTGACCTATATCAGCAGGAATTGCCCTAAGAAATATGACACGATCTGGCAGCCATGGTTATCGTTGTAATAACTCTCATTTTTGTTATGTCTATCCTTTGGCATCAATATACCTCTCCTGGATACTCCAGATGGGGTAGTCTGCCTGCTCTCTTTTACATATGTGTGCTATTCATTCTACCTTGCATGTCGATATTCTTCTATGACCTACTTTTGTGCTTGCTATCATTATTATTATTATTATACAGGATTTATATAGCACCAACAGTTTACACAGCACTTTACAACTTGAGGGTAGACAGTACAAATACAATACACTTAAATACAGTAGGAATCAGAGGGCCCTGTTCGTTAAAGCTTACAATCTACAATCAATATGTTCAATAAAATCAATCCTTGTTTTTAAAAAAATAGATTTAAACTGCTAAATACCTTTTCTCATCTGCAGTGTATAGCAGACTTCTATCAGTGTCTGGTTAAAGCTTGTAGGAGGAGTTTTCATTCTCCCCTGATTGTCCTATGAGGCTACAGGACCCCTGACCCTCTGTCTGGATAGTGCTGATTGGCCCTGTGCCGATCACTCGCACTCTCCCAAGAAAAGAAAAACTCTCTAGCAACACACACAAAACTGAGCATGTGCAGCTTGCCCCCAAGGCTCCGTTCTATCAGAAAATCGATTGGTGACTGTGGAAAAGGGGAGGATCAGAGAAGACAGGATCAAACAGCCTTTTTACACAATGCAGAGGATTAACCCCTTGGGTTCCACAGTGAGTTTAACAAACATGCTTTACTGCATATACAGCCTGATTTTATTGTCGTGGGTTTAGTAATACTTTAAGCTTTAAAACTGACCACATCATTTATTTTTTGTAAAGATTTCATAATACAACCCTTGTATGAAAAAAATGTTTTGTTCATAAGGTTTTTTTTAATAAATCCTTAGAGGAATCAACAAAGCAATAGACAGGACGTCCGGTTTTCATACAGCTAACAGTCATTCACATCTGAAAAAGAATTAATAAATGGGGTACACTCCTCTTTCTTAGCATAGAAACAGCAAAACACCCACCAAAGGCATCTGTTGCTCTTGCCCTATGTCTCCTGCATCAGTACCCTGCATCGAGTGTGTCCTCTAATTCTGGCATTCTGTATAAGGCTGTATGAAAGCAACACTAGGTGTACTGGTATCCATATCAATGTTCCATGCATAGTTCCAACATGACATCACTCAAATAGGTAGGAGGCAGTGGCATGAGACCTCTGCAGCTACTTCCAGTAAACACTACAGTCCCGCTGGCCAGCAAAAAAAGGGGAAACTGGGCACTGAACACCAACATAAAAAGTGGCACAGGCCACTAATCATCAATGTTATGGAGGCGGTGACCACAAACATTTCAGGGATCTAGTACCACTGACCACCAGCATTTAAGGAGACACTCACCACCAATCACCAACATTTAGAATTTTAGAAAAAATACTGCCATGGCTTGTGTTGCGCTGTGCTAAAAAAACATTCATGCAATTTGGGTGCATTATGCAGCCGATTTTAGATGAATGAGCTGCCTTAGCGCATGTATGTGCATTGTGGCACCAAAAATGTAAGAACCCAGCCTTAGAGGGCATTCCTTACTACAACCATTGTAAGGGGCACTTACTCCTGACTGCTGTATTGTACAGACCATCCTGTGCATCCTTCCCTTTGCATTATGAAAGCAGCACTGCATACGTTATGTTGTGCATTACAGTCCCGATCACTGCACTGCATACACTGTGATATACATTGCATAGTCCTGACTGCTGAACACTATATGGCATATTGTACAGGGTGGGCCATTTATATGGATACACCTTAATAAAATGGGAATGGTTGGTGATATTAGCTTCCTGTTTGTGGCACATTAGTATATGTGAGGGGGAAACTTTTCAAGATGGGGGGTAACCATGGCGGCCATTTTGAAGTCGGCCATTTTGAATCCAACTTTTGTTTATTCAATAGGAAGAGGGTCATGTGACACATCAAACTTATTGGGAATTTCACAAGGAAAACAATGGTGTGCTTGGTTTTAACATAACTTTATTCTTTCATGAGTTATTTACAAGTTTCTGACCACTTGAAAATGTGTTCAATGTGCTGCCCATTGTGTTGGATTGTCAATTCAACCCTCTTCTCCCACTCTTCACACACTGATAGCAACACCGCAGGAGAAATGCTAGCACAGGCTTCCAGTATCCATAGTTTCAGGTGCTGCACATCTTGTATCTTCACAGCATAGACAATTGCCTTCAGATGACCCCAAAGATAAAAGTCTAAGGGGGTCAGATCGGGAGACCTTGGGGGCCATTTCTCCTGCGGTGTTGCTATCAGTGTGTGAAGAGTGGGAGAAGACGGTTGAATTGACAATCCAACACAATGGGCAGCACATTGAACACATTTTCAATTGGTCAGAAACTTGTAAATAACTCATGAAAGAATAAACTTACGTTAAAACCAAGCACACCATTGTTTTTCTTGTGAAATTCACAATAAGTTTGATGTGTCACATGACCCTCTTCCTATTGAAAAAACAAAAGTTGGATTCAAAATGGCCAACTTCAAAATGGCCACCATGGTCACCACCCATCTTGAAAAGTTTCCCCCCTCACATATACTAATGTGCCACAAACAGGAAGTTAATATCACCAACCATTCCCATTTTATTAAGGTGTATCCATATAAATGGCCCACCCTGTACATTACATAGCCCTAGCTACTGCACATAGACTATGTTGTACATCACATAGTCCTGACCACTGCGCAGTCTATAGACTATGTTGTACGTCACATAGTCCTAACCACTGCACTCTAAAAGCTTTGTTGCATTGCAGGACACAGTGGCGCTGGTGGAAGAAACCACAGCTATCAGCGGAAGACATCCAATATACGGTACTCAGAACTGTGACAGATGCTGAAGATTCTTCAGAAAGCATAGCTGTTCAATAATGTGAAATTGGCGGTGCAGGTGGCAGGACAGGGAGGTATTAAATCATATTTCCCAACTTTTTGAGATGAGAGTGAGGGACATTTATTAGTAAAAGTATGTAGGTATTGACACACCCTCTGCCCCACCCCCTTAATGGAGAATTATAAAAAAATTATTAGTTAAACCCACGAGTGCTTTTTTTTTACCTCTAATCAATACCAAGGACCATTACTAGTGAGAGGCGCATCCCCAAGGGGGATTGAGGTAAGCGGCCACCTGCATGCGGTGAAGGATTATCGCACTGATTCACTTGATTGATATATTGATATATATATCTCTTGAAGTTGGTACACATATAGATGAACTTTCTATTGGAAGAGTTCCCTCAATTTAACATCACACATTCCAGTTAAGGAAATATTGAGTGGAAACCACAAGAGACTATATATAAGCACTTTTGCACTTTTGTAGCACGGAATATTGCATGTTATATGATACATGTTTGATGCACTTTATATGAATATGCTTTGGAGCACAGGTTAATGCACTTTATATATGTTTTGAAGCACTAATTGAAGCACTTTATATGGTTTTGAGCACACTTTATATTATATTATAGATGCTGTTTAGCACATATTGTTGCACTTTTATGTAGCATGAGTCACTTTGATACAAATAATACTTTTTAGGATTGTGAACTCATAGGGAGTATCCGTAATAAACACATATACAATATTTAATTTATTTTATATATTTTTTATCTATTTATTATTTGAAGTGGTTCAGCAGTACATAGCGCCGCTCCAGATTGCTTTCATTTTGTACTACGGGGAGTTGTGACACCTGAGGAGTGGGCAGCTGTGTTGTAAATTATAGTGGTCAGAAAGGTTAGCGCGCTAGTTTTTACTCTTTCCATATATTTTTTACCACTACCATTCTTTTATATTGGCTTTTGAAATTTACAAATGCAGCAATTTAGAAATTGGATGAAAGGATTAGCACTGGGAAACATTTTTTGAGAGATAAAAAGTGCATTTTATATACAACAGTGTAGCACCCCCAGAGTGTAGGCATTTTTGTAGAGAGGTATTTTTGCTAGGAGAGGCAAAATTTAGTCAGGCCTGACATAAAGTGCAGGCCTGGGTGTTTTGATCTGGGCATGGAGGTGGCTCAGAGTAAGGCTGAAGATTACAGGAAGGAACACCCCTTGAGTACTCCTCCCCTTTGGTTTCATAAAGTGCTGGAAAAAGGAGATGGATGAGGAGTGTCACTTTCTGCTGTAAGTTAAGGAGCCCAGACCAATCCCCAACTAGGATTGGCAGGGGGCAGGCCTCCTTAAATACGGTGATCTGCCCAGCAGGGGGAGGAGAGTTCGGGTGGAAGTGGTGAAGATGTAGCATGTAGCAGAGGTGCTGTGGAGGCCTCTACCTGGGAGGGAGCCTCCAGTCTGGGGGGGGGGGTGAACTTGAGGCCTGGAGGTTCGGGTGCGGTCAGGAGTGGTGTTGATTCCTGGAGCATCACAGGAGAACAGCAGAGGTGCTACTGAGGACACTTTAAAGCATCCACTGGAGTCAGTGAGTGACAGACCCTGGGAGCTGGAGGAAAGGCTGTAGCAGACTGGGAGTGGAATAGTGGACGGTCTGTGAAGGTCTCAGGAGCCAGTCAGGGGAAGGAGTGTCAATGAGAGGAAAGCAGGCTGATGTGGCCTGGAAGAGGGATGAGCTGGGAGTTGTAGTCCTTCAAAGGCCCAGCTAGCATTAATGTACTTAGCTACACTTGAGGGGACCCTGACCATGGCCTGTAATGGGTGGTACGGAGGTCCTGCTGACTGAAATGCAGGCCTCGCCATGTGCTAGCTGTGGTGAAGAAAGAGGAGTCAAGTAGGTCTGATAAATTTCCTTTCAGGCCAGGAAACTAAATGAAGTGCTGGAGAGAAGTGGGAAGAGTAATGGTGAGCAAGTGAAGTGCCGGCTTGTTCCGTGACTTTGGATGTGTGATATATGGTGTGATTGAGGGCAGCAGAAGGGTGAACCACAACTACCAGCCACCCCTGAGGGGGCACATGGCTACAACTATATAGATTAGACCAAAATGAGGGACACTGTTTTTATAAAATGTAAGCAGCTATAAACCTTAATTAAGGAAGACAGACAGTGTGAGAGTGTTGCTTAAAGATATCAGAATCCATCCTCTGATTAGATCAACGCCTTTACTTTTCTTCAATCGTCACAGGTTCACCCTTCTTGTATATGCTGTCATACATACTGTGAGAGAATAAAATCTATGATTTAAGAGCCACATGAAGGGATACATTTATTAAAGTATAAATTAGGATAAAGGATGGACCCAATGCGTCTCAGGACCTGAAAGATTCCTTTTTAATCAGGGCTTCGAACAGCTGCTCCAACCATCTCTTCACAAACACAATAGTTAAAAAATCTGTTTTATTTTAGCTGGCTGTGAAGAAGCCCGTGGCCACCAGCATACTTAAGAACCAGTAAACAGCTGGTTGTCAAGGAACGGGTGGCCGCTGTGTCCTTAACAACCAAGACTCATCTGCTGTCAGCAGGATTCCAGCAGAATGTAAAAAAAAGAAATGCTGGCATGCAGACATTTTTTTGTAAAGTGTGGCAGTCCCCCCTATCCATTGCAGGCCCTTAGTGAATTGAAAAACACTTTTGAAAAACAATTATTTTACCATGGATCTTAAAGAGGGAGATACTGTTTTGTAAATGGAAGTCACTCTGTTGAGAGAAAGTCTGTGTGAAGTCTGAATGAACAGGTTCCTGAACCAAACTAATGACTATAAGCCTATGTTGATGGGCTTTTGTTCACTTCAGACAGTTTTGCATACCCATGCAAGTCTATAGAAGTGTTGTTGGAGTGCTGGATCCCAAAGGTAATTGTAATCAACTGCGTGGTCTCCACTTCTATAGGGCAGCTCTATCACATATAGTGTTGTCCAGTGGTGGCTGGTGCTCAATATTTTGGGGGTGGACAGGAAACAAATCTGGCCCCTCACTCGCACTACCGCCCCCATCTCCTCCCCCCCCTTCCTGCGGGAGACAGACGGGAAGGTGGCGATCAGTGGCTTTACCTTAGGAGGCCGATGATGAGGTGGTGCTGGATCCGGGGTAGGGCTCCTGGAAGCTTAAAGAGGCTGTTGCTGCCCCTCCTCCCCTCCATCTGCTGCTCCTCGCTCCAGCTTGCCGAGGGAAGAGCCAGGGCCATTGCTTCTCCTCCCGGCCGAACAGGTGTTGCTTCTCCTGGGTCCTGGGACCCGATTGGCCGGGAGTCCTAAGACCGGCTGTCCCATAGAAGTGGAGACCACACACTTGATTACAATTACCTTTGAGATCCGCCCCTCTCCACCAACACTTCTATAGACTCTGCATCCTGAGCACACCCTTTTTTGAAGCCAATTAGAGCCTTAGGCTATAAGCATGTGCTTCAAAAAAAAAAAAAACCCACTGAAATCCATGTGTCCGGCACCCTGCATGTAAATTAGGAGCTTGTCGCATGGATTAAGGGGGCAGCGCCCCTAATGGAGTGGCCGCCACTGGTGTTCTCCCTATCTATGGGCCCCAGAGCCATCCAAAAGCTATTTGCATACAAGTCTATGGGAATCCAAAACCCGCTTAAAATAGGTCAAATGCAGGTTAGAAAAAGGTCACCTGCAGGTAAAATGCACCTTTCATGAAATTGTGAAGGATCTCAGAAGCATCACAAATAAATGTCATTGACACAAGCCCAAAAGCCTGTTAACTCTAGATTATTCTGTGCTGGAATTGAGCCCAAGCAGGAAAAGCAGTGTGATCAAATAGCCAGGACGCTGGAAAGTCTCTGTCTGGTGTTGCTGCATCAAATTCTCCTCTACAACAGACATTTTGGCCTCCATGATTAATACAAGTAGACTGGACGCCCTAAAACACAGTGCACATGAAAGTTCCTTGGTGCTGATCTTTTCAATTCTCTTTTTTTTTAACAGTTTTATTTTATATTTAATGAGGTCTCAGATAAAGAACAAAAACTACACCATAGTTTGCAACATACCAATAATTATCATTCCTAATGTTGTACTCGATAATGTTATGGATACATGGATTACTTTTTGAGTGTTCTTCAAGCAAATGGAACACAATAGCAGTACTTCATGGTATTGATAGGGATGGCGTTCTGTATATTAAAGAGCAACAATGAACACATTTAGAACTTCCCTGGCCTGGTCTAACACAATGATAAAGGTCACAGGTTCCAATTACCTATTTACCTATGTAATTCTATAAGGTAGAAATGAAGTTAACAAAAACAGCATATTGAACAGAGAAAATACTACAAAGGAGGTGGGAATGGAAGGCTGGGAATGTCCTGTATGTCTTTGATGGTGTTAGGTTAGTTCCTCCTACCTGCCCTGTCCATCCATCCTGGCTAAACCCTAACGGAGTCATCAAACGTATCTCTTTATTGTACTGTAAAAAGAATGGCTTGTGGAAGAGTTTGGTTTCACTTAAAGAGAGGTGCTGAATAATAATTTAGCATTCCAAAGCTTGCAAGTCAATAGTCTAACTTTGTTGTGTTGCGTTGTTAAGAAACAACATGCAGGCACAAAGAGTAGTTTAGACCAGAGAGCTCAATGAAGTTGTACTAAAAAAAAGTCAAAATTAAAAATGTCACTTAAAATGACATTGACATACGGGTATATATGAGTATGCTGCCTTTTATTTTAAATGGGAACCAAATTTACCTGCATTATAGTGCACCACAGTGCTAAGATGTGAATATGCAGGTGCATTGTGGTGTGCTTTACTGGAAAAAAAAGGGACACATCTGTTCTTTTGTACATTGTGATGCTTTAACAGCCCACTTTACAACCCGTTCATACTACTGCAGTGCGTTAATTTGTGTTATTATGTGTGTTAATATACATTGCACTAAGGCGGCTCTTTTGTTTGGATGGGTTACCTAACACACTTAGGCCGGCCATGCACGGTTCAAATCTTGGCTGGTGCAGCAGGAACCGTTAACGGGCAGGTTAAATGTACCAAGTTGATTGATCTATCAACTTGGGTACAACCAGCCTGCCGGATTCTCTGGCGATTATTGCTAGCTGCAGCTATAGTTGCTAGTGATAATCACTGTCTTCTCCCGGCAGGATGGCTTCCCCCCGCCCGGAGAAGACAATGACCCGGAGGGATTCCCACATCAACACTGTCTGTGTTGATGGGGGAATTTAGAAATTTACTCAATGTATGGCCGGCCTAATTCACACTACAAAATTGTGCATGTACCCCTTCTGGAAGCACACCACACTGCATGTCAGTGCGTTGTCACATGTTGCACTGCATTGCACATTTGTCACCAATTCAGAATCAATGTCACTGCAATACAGAGATGCATGTAGTAGGTTTTCCCGAACATTACTGCAACACAATAGTGTAAATGGACCCCCTAAAATGAAATCCTTGACAGAAATTCTAAACCCTGCCCACTTTATCTGAAACAAGAAAAATAGTTTAAGGGCCAATTGAAACTTTGGCAGTCTGTTGTGGTGCATAATGAACCCACATTAACAGGCTTTAGCATGCATTGTGTGAAGGAAGTCCATGCTGCCAAAGCACCAAAACAGTGCAGAAAATGGCAAAGCATCATCTTTTCCATTGCAGAGCACCACAACATATGGTGGCCTGCACCTGTGCATTGTGACGCGCTGCAAAACATAAGTCCACGGTATGTGACTTAGTGTTCTTGGGTGCCATTGAGAATAACTGCACCAAAAAATGCTATGGCATGCATGGGAGTGCTCTCGTACGTTGAGGAGCAAGGCTGGTGCTGAGTACATATGCCATGTCACATGACACAGTCATTGGTGACAACTGACAAACCATGCTGAGGACCAAAGATAGAGTTTCCCTATATATACTTGTTCTATGGACAGCCCCCTCGCCAGAACCCTCCAGTCAGCGCTCTCAGCCATTGGCTGAGACCACTTATTAGGAGCCGGTTAGTTGCTGGCTCAGAGAGGAGCCGGCCAAACAGTCAGCTTCTGTCGGACCGGTTGTAATACACATGGGTGGAATGTTCAATAAAAAGCAGCTGATGTCACCCAACATTCGGCTTGTGTGTACTAAGCTTTAATAAAGTCCTAATAAGTTAGGCCATATCCTGTGGGCTTGCAAAAAGTGCTCTGGTCCTAAAGTGGGAAATTAGTGCTGCGTGGGCATTAGTATCCCTGTTTTGTATAGGTTGGCTTAACTATAACAGTAAGGGATAGTTTTCTTTTTAGATAAGAAGGCCACTGTTTAATTTGTTTCCCTATATATGTTCTGCATCAAAAACCTTACAGCTCCTATGTCTTTCAACCATATGAGGTCAGTTTATATAAGCAGCCCCCAGCAGGGATTTGCTTATACATAAGACTCCTATTCCTTTTAGATACAATGATCAATGAGATAAGCAATTATTAGATATATTTTGTAGCAGAATGCTTATCTCTTGTGTTTACCGCTCTCTGCTATACAAACAAGCAGCACTCAGAACCCAGACAAGCATTCCTGTATTCTAATTTCTAATAACTGTGCTGAAAGAACAGAACTGCTAATTGTACATTAACACAAGATTAATGATCTGTCTGCTCACCCTTTCATTCTCATTATAGTATGAGCAAAAATAGCCTGCCTGGAAGCCTAATGTACAGCTCACTGCCCAGTGTGTCCTGCTACCAGGACTGCAGCCTGCTTGGACTTCTGGCATGTCAGGTCCTACCAACTATAATCCATGGTTGCTAAAATTACCTACACCCAAAATAGGTACAACAATATAATAAATACAGCCTATATAAATGTGAATAATACCTACACCCAAAATAGGGACTTTAATTGTGCCCACAAGGAAAGGTACAACAATACAATAAATACAACTTACTGTATAAAAACATGAAAATCAGTTTTTGTTCACACATTATTAAAATAAAAATCTTCTTTGTCAAAGATGACCAATTTTGTAAGAAATATACAATGGTTCTCTAAAAGCATATAGAAAAAAAATCTGCTGTCTGAAATTATCCTAGGCACCGCATCCCCCAATAGTACATATTAGTGAGAAGGTAGCAGGTGGAATTTTAACGGTACCACACACAAAATATGGTATATAAAGTAAAGTTTTTATTGTAATCATTAAAATATTTTTTCAGATAAAAACATTAGAAAAAAAAAATCATACATTACTGCTGCACTGTATTCATCTCATGTTTCGCCAGACTATGGCTTCTTCAGGAGAATTTTTAGAATATTGCATAACAGTTCATTACAAAAGAGCAATATATTAATATACAAATACATCAAAACAAACAATACATTTTAATTTAGACAAGATATATGTTATTAAAACACAATTGGGTGATGTAAACCCTTGATATAAATGAGTACAAATATTTGTGGGTGAACTGGGAGAATCCCCTCACTTTAATCTTATTAAGAGTTAAGAATAAGGTGAGGGGATTTTCTCCCAGTTCACCCAAAAAGTATTTGTATTTATTTATATCAAGGGTTTAAATCACCCAATTGTGTTTTAATAACCTATATCTAAGTACATATGTATGACAATATAAAATGGCTTAAAGTGGAGTTCCACACTTTTTTTTGTTTATTAAAAGTCAGCAGCTACAAAAAGTGTAGCTGCTGACTTTTAATAAACAGTAACTTACCTGTCTCCTGGTCCAGCGACAGCTGCTCCCGAAGCCTCGCTCGTCTCCCCGCTCCTCCCGACGGCCCCGCCATTCCTAGTGCGAGTCGCGCTGCGCATTCCTAGTGGCCAGGCAATCTTCTGGGACCTGTGACGTGTCCCAGAAGATTGCCAGGAGGGAGGGGCCGCCTAGGAGGAGAGGAGGAGTCGCCTAGGCGGCCCCGAGGCGCAAGGTGGAAGAGGGACAGGAAGTCCCTCTGAAACCTGGGGACACACTCCCCCCCCCCCCCCCCAAAAAAATTACATGCCAAATGTGGCATGTAAGGGGGCGAGGAGTGCTTAAAGCGGAAGTTCCATTTTTGGGTGAGAGCTGTTATGCAATATTCCAAAAAACTCCTGAAGAAGCCATAGTCTGGCAAAACATGTAGAGATGAACACAATGCAGCAGTAATGTATAACTGTTAATGATGTTTTTATCTGAAAAAATATTTGAATGACTCTTAAAGCATATATTATCTCCTTATTGGATCAGTCCCATCAATACCAGAATACCACAAATGCCCTTACTTGTCTACACATTTCACAGATTTTACCACTTCAATTTTACCACAGCCTGCCCATACATGGATCAAAATTCCACTGGCCCCTGCTGAACTGATGGAATTTCAATCCATGTATGGCCAGCTTTAACCACTTACTTCAGCCCTGGAAGGATTTCCCACTTTAGGACCAGAGCACTTTTTGCGATTCGGCACTGCATCGCTTCAACTGACAATTGCACAGTCATGCGATGTTGTACCCAAATGAAATTGACGCCCTTTTTTTCCACAAATAGAGCTTTCTTTTGGTGGTATTTGATCACCTCTGCGTCACTTCTGATTACCGCTATAGACAAAGAGCGACAATTTTGAAAAAATATTTTTTACTTTTTGCTAAAATACATGTCCAAAAAAATATAAAAAATCTAATTTATTCATCGGTTTTCTTCTGCATATTTGTGGTAAAAAAAAATTGCAATCAGCGTATATCGATCGGTTTGCGCAAAAGTTGCCGCGTTTACAAACCATGAGAATTCATATATGGCGTTTTTACTATTTTTTTCTTTATACTGGTAATGGTGGTGATCTGCGATTTTTATCAGGACTGCGACATTGCGGCGGACATGTCGGACATTTTTGACACTTTTTGAAGTTGAAGTCCCATAAGACGAAACGCGTCGGTAACTGTGAGCCCCATGCTCTTTCATTGCGCTGACCTACTCTTGGAATTCCATGCGATACTTGTTGGATGTAACATGTGAGTGTATCCAATTTTAAATACATTTTTGTGTCATTTTTGATATGACACTATGTGCGTTTTTATATTTTTTTTTGGATGGAACCCTGATGGGCATTTATGAGGTGACACACGGATGAGAGGTTTTAATCCCAGTGACTCGGTGTATCGTGTAACGAACCTATACCCAAAGGAACTAAAGTGGAATTAACCCCTACACCCGCTATGATGTGCCTGGAATGAAATCCTAAGTGGTGCAATATTATCCATTCTCCCATTGAGATGTGCCAGGATAATATACTATGCGGTTTTACTTCTTACCGTTGGTAAGAGTATTTAAGCTTTTCCTCTCGTGGTGGATGCACATTTACATGGTGGAATTGGTGTCCCTGTTACACTGAATAATTTATCACAGTATATGTGGACTTTATTTATGTTCAATATATAGCGCAACACTTTATATATCCATCTATTATATTGTGGTTTGCCAATTCTTATATGTAGTGACGGCATTCTTTTTCTTTTTTTAAGGATTTCTTTCCTTTATTTTTCCTTGGTGATACTGCCAGAAAATCTGTTGTTTTTCAACAAAACAAGCTGCTCTGCAGATATAGCAGTAATGGCCCGTTCACACCTAGGCGACTTGAGTCCCCTGACAAGTCGCCTCAATGCAGTACAATGGAACTGTTCTAATAGGAGCGACTCAAGTCGCTCCGACCACGAAAAAAAGTTCCTGCACTATTTTCGGGGGGCCTTAGCACGACTTGCATTGACTTCTATAATAGAAGTCACCTGCATGCCGCGCTGAGGTCACCTCGAGCGGGGCGACTCGAGTCGCCCTGCAAGTCGGGTTGCTTCAGGTGTGAACCGGCCCATAGAGTTTTGAGACAAACCATTTACCACTGATGGGGGTGCTTTTATTTATGTAAAACCAAAAGGAACAAAACTGTAATTGCTTATAAAATGTTAGTTGGAGTTCTGTTTCGATTAGTTAGTGTATTTTAATCTGCTAGTGCATATAACATTCCCCTCGCCCCAGATTAGCAATGCTGCTGTCCAATGGTGCCCTTTCTGCTCCTTCATCCAGAATTGGGGGCACTCTAAGGTGGCCCAAAGATGGTGAGAAATTCTTTCCTACAAAATTTGCAGGATTCCCCCATCAACACAGTCAGTGTGGGAATCTCTCCTGCCAAGCAGTTGTCTTCTTAGGATGGGGGAGGCAAGGGTCCCACCGGGAGAAGACAGTGATTATCGCTAGCAACTATAGCAGCCGCTTGCGATAATCGGAAGTGAATCTGGCAGGCTGTACCCAAGTTAATTGATCAATTTGGCACATTCAGCCTGCCCATTAATGGTTCGAATCTCGGCCGGTTCCGCAGGAATGGGGTGTATGGCCGGCCCAATCCAAGAAGTGTTATCAGATCCTCAGGTGAAAACAGAGGGGGAAAGCCAAAAAAGAAAAAAAACAAATGCAGCCACCACATCTAATGACTGGTAAGTTGCAATATATTACATTTTTGGTTTTGGGTTTCATACCACTTTAACCTTTTTCATGGCTTTTCAACAGAGTTCTATGCCTTCAGCATATTGAACACATAAAAAAAGTTAAGGCTGGAGTATGACTTTAGGGCTTTAGACTGGAAATTCCCTTGAAGGGAGCGGTGATTTTACACTTTGGTGTGAAGCACATCATGGCGCACACCTAAATGTTTCTAAACTTCCAGTTGCCAAGCTGCAGAATTGTACATACTGTATATCTTCTGGTTTCTACTGTCTGGAGGACAAAAGGCTAATCATGTATGGTTATCACTTCTACATTTGTTTACAAAGCCAGAGATGAAGGCGACCTTCAATTGCAGAATGGTGGTGATTGAATTCCTCCTGGCCAGACAAAGACAACATACCATTCATTTATGAGGACTCACCATGGCTTCTTCTACAGATTGCCTTAGGTCACACAACAAACTATTGTATAACAGAAAAGAGTTACACAAATTACAACCCGTGATCACTTTAGGAGGACCATAATCCATAAATAGCTTTCCATTATATAGCAGACACCTGTTCCGGAGGATAAAGTAGTTTGTCCCTAGATTAGTAGTCATTTCGACACCATATCCCAAATTATTCTCAACTGAACCATTAAACTGTGTGCCATGGGACTTTTAAGGTGTCAGTTATATACAATCAACATTCAAATACCTAAAATCATAGGTGTGCGCAGCCTATCGCATTAGGGTGTGCACCTCAAAACTCAAACACATATGTATGTGTGCATGTGTATACTGTATATACTGACGGTGTCAGTAGGGCAGAGATTGGTGTCAGTAGGGCAGTGAATGGTGTCAGTAGTTTTATTTTATTTTTTATGTTTTACAATTTTTTTTTACAATTTTTTTTAATTAAGGGGCTTTGGTAAAATACCAGGGGATTAAACAGGGGGAATCTGTGCCACACAGAGTGATCAGGGTGTGCACACCTATGCCTAAAATAACCATTTTTTTGTTTCCAGTTTCATGCAAAAAACAAATTCATTAAATATATCAAATGTATTCTCTCCAAAAGGTATAAAGATGTTAAACATTGTTTTGGCACCAACAGTTCAACCCTATACCAACCCAGCGGCAGCTCGTCCATTATGGGCGCACATGCACCGCCCCCCCCCCCCCCATCCATGTGTCTGGCCCCCTGATCTACATAGCAGGATGCTGGCCTATGGATTCCAATGGGGGGGGGGGGGGTTTTGAAGCACGTGATTAGAGTCAGAGGCTCTAATTGGCTTCAAAAAAGGATGGGCTCAGGGCACTGCGCCCTGAGACCACCCAGATGTGTGACACTAATGAACGAATATTCTCTATCGCTACACTGATCCTCCTCCCGACCAATCAGGAAGCGGGTCTGAGACCCATCACCTGATTGTTTGAAAGGACAGGCGATCCTATTGGACGCCTAGAAGAAGGAGGAAGGAGCCGCACGGTGGAAGCCGCCATGTTACATAGAAGACACAGGAGCCCGCATGCTGCCCGTAGAAGCCCTTTGCCTGTTGGAGCCCCCAACTCGCCCGCTACCCACCAGCTGCCCACCAGACCCCGCAACCCACCCGCTGGAGTCCGCAACCCGCCAGCCGCCCACCCGCAACCGATGGGGTAAGTGGCGGGGGGTGCCACCAGCATTTCACAGACTCCAGGTTGCTTCATTAGACAATATGGGAAAAGAATCTACAATGATGTAATAAAAGTAGTGTTAGGTGACATGTCCACACATATGTGGTCAGTTACACATGCAGGGTACCATACAGTGAAAAAGTAAATCCCAAAGAGAGACTGCGGGTGGATAGAATATTTGCACAGGTTCTTAGCTCTGCCCCGTTTTCCCATTGCTGGGATCCACAGCTAAAACTACAAACATTCATGTGCATGTGGGTTTTAAAGTACTTATAAAGTTGAAGAGCTTGAGAGGAGCGGCTGTACTAACTAAGCAATGTTAGTACAGCGATCTCCCCTGCTGAGCTTTTGTATTGTGACAGGGGGAACACACCAGTCAGTGGCCAATGGCTGGGAGCAGTGATTAGATGTCGATCAGCAGATCTTTTTCGGTCATGCCCCTTTGACAGAAGCCGGCCGAACGTTTGGCTTCTATTGGACCGGCTGCTGTACAAATGGGCTGAATGTCGGCCGGTTTCTACTCAACCCACTGATGCCACCCAATTTTCGGGCGGTGTGTACGACCCTTGAGGTAAAAACTAGGAGGGCTGATTAGACTCTAGAAGATAACACAATAAGTGTGCACAAGACAGCTCTGAATTTCTAAAAAGATCAATAGGTTTTTCAGTCATCAAACAGATATATCAGAACACTTTAAGTGGTATATTTAAGAGACTAAAAGGTCCAAAACAAGTGAAGTCCATTGTTATGGTTTACATACACTTTAGCTTTTCAGCTGGCTGCAAGCTTACAAGCATAAGTTAATGGCTAGACTTATGAGCATGTCCCTTCTGTCCAACTGGTCACACTGGTTCACTGGTCACACTGGTCCAACTGGTTCCTGCATAGGCTAAAGGGGTAGAGGGAAGAACATCCGTATAGGCTAAAGGGGTAGAGGGAAGAACACCTGTATAGGCTAAAGGGTAGAGGGAAGAATACCTGTATAGGCTAAAGGGGTAGAGGGAAGAACACCTGTATAGGCTAAAGGGGTAGAGGGAAGAACACCTGTATAGGCTAAAGTGGTAGAGGGAAGAACACCTGTATAGGCTAAAGGGGTAGAGGGAAGAACACCTGTATAGGCTAAAGGGGTAGAGGGAAGAACACCTGTATAGGCTAAAGGGGTAGAGGGAAGAACATCCGTATAGGCTAAAGGGATAGAGGGAAGAACACCTGTATAGGCTAAAGGGGTAGAGGAAAGAACACCTGTATAGGCTAAAGGGGTAGAGGGAAGAACACCTGTATAGGCTAAAGTGGTAGAGGGAAGAACACCTGTTTAGGCTAAAGGGGTAGAGGGAAGAACACCTGTATAGGCTAAAGTGGTAGAGGGAAGAACACCTGTATAGGCTAAAGGGGTAGAGGGAAGAACATGCAGACTGTCCCGTCACCAGTTTATGGTGACTGGTCAATGTTATCCAACCTTTCTGAATGCTTTGTCCACTAACAATGTTCGTTCATTCATATTGTGGTTGACCAATAGACATATTAAGATCACCCCATCCACTTAAATATGACTGCATTGTGAGACTGTCATCATATGTTTATGGGCATCTTCATTATATTATATTTTCTACTGCCTATTACCAACTATAACATTGTAAAAGATCTTTTCATATTTCTCTCTACGGTGATGTCATGATTTACTTTAAGTTGCTTTATGTTATCTTATCTATCTCTTTTGTAGACACCCGACTGTCACACCTCACAATATATTAGGCCATCCCTCCAAAATGTTGTGTTTTCCGTAAAATGTACTGTTAATACTACAACATACAAAGACATTTTAGACTATTGTGCTCTCTCATCGCTGTGACAACAGTTTGGGAACAGTCCCTTCTGATATAACATGACTATATCCCAATGTATAAAGCCAAATCCATATCGCCAAGGTTTGATGAGTTTGGTGATGAGGAACTTGGGTGTCCTACAGAGAGCCTTGACCTCAACCCTGCTGAATTCCTTTGGGTAATTTGGAGCATGTAATTTGGAGGTGAGATAGTTACTCTCATCCAACATCATTAAAAGACACTTTTGACAGAATGGGAACAAATTCCGATAGGCATACTCCAAAACATTGTATAAAGTCTTCCCAAAGGAGTGGAGGCTGTTATAGCCACAAAGGGGGCCAACCCCATATTTGTGCCCATGGTTTTGGAATGGCATGTCCAAAAAGCTTACATAGATGTGATGGACAGGTGTCCACAACATGTTGCCCACATAGTATCTATCTATCTATCTATCTATCTATCTATCTATCTATCTATCTATCTATCTATCTATCTATCTAATCTTTTCTCATAATGCAAAATTACTTTGATACCTTAATACCACATTTTAGATTTTTTTATAAATGTTTTTATTATAATTTCATTTTTGCCATTGTTTCCTGTAATACTCTTTAATTACCCTCAAATAATATATTACAGCCACAAATGATGTTTAGATTAATGAGCACATTATGTAATTAGAAGCTGGTGTGTGAATAATGACATTGGGATTCGGCATTGTCTTGTCTGTGAAGGGAAGGTGCGCTGTAAAGACAATGGGACGGGATGGAGTGTTCTGTGTTCCATCTCCATGGAGACTGGCTTTAAACAAACTGATTTACTGCTCCTGGCAATCTTTGCTGACTACCTCCTGGCTGATGTATTTTACTGAAGATATTTGCCTCTAAAGTCAGTCATGCCCATTGAATGCAGGTGCACGACCTTTGGAATAGGTCCATAGATCTCTGTTAGAAGAATAATTTCAGTAACACGCTCTGAGAGTTCTTATGAATGGCTGCTTCGTGGATGCCTGAGTTTTACCTTATTTACCAAGTCTAGAGTACCGAAGTGGGGGATGTACAGAGACATTTCAATTAAAAATACTTGATTTTCAAACAATACAGTACAATTAAGCCAAAATCTTAAGCAGCAGGGGCTCATTTGTTATTGTTATCAGCAGCTGTGAAGACAAATTTCTGCATTCCTGTCGCACAGATTTTTTATAAGCCTATAAGGTAGAACTAGAATCCTGATTCACACAGATAAGTGAATAAAGGAAGATATGCTCCACTGGTCATAGCGTAAAGTGGACTCCATTATTTAGATCACTGGTAGAGTAATCAATTTGCTTAGTGGTATTGGTGGACTAGTAAAAACAGGTCCAAAGGACTACTTACTAGTAAACTAAAGCTTCGTACACATGCGCCGATTGTTGGCCAACCGAACGTCCAATTGGGCAACAAAGCCGAACGTAGTGACGTGTTTTTACGAGCGTATAACGAGGAAGTTCAGGTGAATGTGATTTGTAAATTAGGAACACAGGTTACACGACAGAACACTTCCTGGATTCCGAGCATGCGTGTTTGCACTTCCAACTTTTTGTTGGCCAACTTCTGTACACACGAGCCAACAATCGGCCAACGCCTTGTTGGCCAACAAAAGTTTTATAGTCTTGTTAGCCAACTTCTGTTGGACAACAATTGGAAATCGGCTGTTGAATCGTGCGTACTAACGGTTGGATTATCGGCCAACAGACTGTTGGACGACCGTTGTTGGCTGATAATCGGACCGTGTGTATGGGCCTTTAGTCAACACGGTGCACTGCCCTTCCCCAAACAGCAAAAGAAACATTGGAGTCCTGGATAACCTCCAATCACTTGGCAAAATGGAGACACTCTTTTGATGGCAACATTGGTTTTGAGGGTAGAATTCGCAACCCTGGGACATAAGCAGCCTATAATGAAAGATGTAAAGCATCACTCTCTTTGAGCTCAGTCTTGAATCCACATGAATCCATGAATCCACTGTGAAGTCCAGCTCAGCATGAACTGTCTGGATTCACTGCTCTTATTAACCAATTCACTCATCTCCACTGATTTATATTTGGTATCTGAGACATAACATCATGTTTACTGAAGTGTTTCTGTTGCAAAATTTTAGGAAATTAAAAAAAGAAGCTTTGATAAGAACTAAAAGTGGTCACCTAATGGGAAGTGATAGCATGAACACTTGAAATGTTGTCACACTTAGCATCCTTAATCTTTAATTATTAAGCTGTTCCATAGGAGATACAATTATAAGTGAAGCAATATTTTCCAAAACCAGTTTGTCCTTCATAAGGTGCATTTGGGGACGAATCAGTGTTATTTGAGCACTATTGTGCCAAAGAGGGGTATCTGGGAACCTACACATTTCCTTCCAAGTCCTATAAGAGTCAGTCCACTCCATATTGACATTTTATCACTGGGAACATGTTGGTGGAGTCTTATTCTTATAGATCCTTTTAATGAGCTCCACAGCCCTGTCTTCCTGTCCTGCAGGGTTTTGCTCCTTTTGTTCTAAAATAAATAAAAAACCCTACCTTTCTTGGTGGAGCGGTGTACAATGTACATTATGGCTCAGCTATCTGACCTCATAATGGGTTACTTATGGGTTTTATGCTACTGATTGATATTATCTTATCTTTTTTAACCAGTACTGTAAGCTGCAATGGACCAAAGAAAATCATTGTATTGTTTTTGCACTTACCTGTTCTTTTGAAAACTTCAATAAAAATTATTGAAAAGAAATTTGATTGTGAAATTACCTTTATATCTAAAGGAGCTTGACTGGATATAAATTGATTGAATTGTGTAGGTAGGCCCTTAAGCTGGGTATAGCTGGGTATAGACCTGGTAATCCTGCTGAACTGGCCGACTTTGGGTACGTATGTACCGCTGACTGTTCAACAGAAGCTGGACTTATGAATGGTCATGCTGGAAAACCAGCATTTCATCAGCACTTGCAGCCAATAGATCTGAAGGGGACTTTAATGTTAAAAGACAACTATAATTTTAAGCAAGGGTATTCACGGACAGTTTTTTTCCTTCAACCAGAGGGTTGAACGAAAAAGAACCTGACAGATCCCTGCATCCACGCAAGCAATGAGGATGCAGGGATCACCTTTGATGCACTATTGTATTCTGACAGCAAGGACTTCCCCCACCGTCAGAATACAGGAATCAGTGCTGCAACATGCATACGAGCAGCTGCGATTAACTGCAGGACTTGTCAGCCTCCCATTGCTTTCAAGTGGACAATACAATTCCCATTGCTAAATTTTCCCTATCCCAGCATCATACACAAAGACATCAACAAAATATGAAAAATGCAGCCCAATATGTGTTAGCGAAGGCTTACTGAATAGAAAATTCTATTCCCATCAAACATTTTTGTTGATGTTAACAAGAAACCGCCAACTGATCTTTAGACAGCATGAGGCTTCTTTCTGTAGATAATGAGGACAAAACATACAGCATGCTAAGAATAATAGCTATGTGAAGCGTTCAATTAAACACCAGAGAGCAAGGACCAAATATCTGCAATAAGTATACATGTACACAAGAACAACCATGTTTATTACACATACAGTACTTGCAGTTTTCCTGCTTAGATGTGCATCACTCAATTCAAAATCAACGGCTCAACTATCAACCCGTCCCCCCACGCCAAGGTCTTAGGTGTAATCCTAGACTCCCAATTAACCTTTCAGCCCCAAATCCAATCGCTATCCAAAACTTGCCGCCTCAACCTCCGCAACATCTCCAAGATACGTCCCTTCCTAACCAATGGTGTCACAAAGCTACTAATCCACTCCCTGGTCATTTCTCGCCTTGACTACTGCAACTCCCTCCTCACTGGCCTACCTCTAAATAGTCTCTCCCACTTCAGTCCATTATGAACTCTGCCGCCAGGCTCATCCACCTTAAAAACCGCTCGGCATCTGCTACACCCCTATGTCAATCTCTACATTGGCTGCCACTCAACCAACGTATTAAATTCAAGATCCTAACAATAACTTATAAAGCAATTCACAACCTGGCCCCCAGCTACATCACTAACCTGGTCTCAAAATACCAGCCAAATCGATCTCTTTGCTCCTCCCAAGACCTCCTGCTCTCCAGCTCCCTTGTCACCTCATCCCACGCTCGTCTCCAGGACTTCTCCAGAGCCTCTCCCATCCTCTGGAATGCTCTACCCCAATCTGTCCGACTTTCTCCTAGTTTGTCCACCTTCAGACGATCCCTGAAAACCTATCTCTTCAGAGAAGCCTATCTGGCTCCCACCTAACTGTACATTTATCTTCTCTATTAGCACATCCCCCACAGTTATTACTTCTTGTATCTCTTGACCTTCCCTTTTAGATTGTAAGCTCTAACGAGCATGGCCCTATGATTCCTACTGTATTTAAGTGTATTGTATTTGTACTGTCTACCCTCAAGTTGTAAAGAGCTGCGTAAATTGTTGGCGCTATATAAATCCTGTATTATAATAATAATAATCACAAATCTTCTAAGTCCAACAACAATTCATATATTGACCGTGGCTTATCCTGCCATTAGGTTTGTTTCTGCAATTGTTCAGCAACAATGCTGATTGCACTGCCTGATACTGGGAGCACTTACAAATCTGCATATGAAATATATATAATACATCACCTTCAGGTAAACTGCACCAAAGGGGCAAAGACTGCAGAAAAATACAGCATACAGGGCTTTCCGGGGAGAATTTAGGGCTAGCATGCCCCGGCATTGTATAATAAAACCAGCAGGAAAATCCAATTTGTGATTATGACAACTGCTGAGGGTTAGTGATCCAATAAAGTAGCATTCACCCCCCCCCCCTATTCTTAATACCTTATCTTAAGGCTACTT